>CM076578.1:617741739-618004940 GCA_034641835.2 Pinus albicaulis | reverse complement strand
CACTACAAGAAAAAAGGACATTGGTGAGGGTCATGCTTGTGACGGACCTTTAAGGTCCATCACCAATGTCACCTATAGTGACGGTCGTTAAAAAAGTGTCATTGTAAGTGTATATAGTGATGGTCCTTTAAGGTCCATCGCCAAAGCCATTTTCAATGACACTTTTGGTGAGGGTTGTTAAAGGCCCATCACTAATTCTCTCTTTGGTGACATTTCTAGTGACGAACTTTTAATGACCCTCACCAATTTTATTTTTGTTACTTTTGGTGACGGTCAAAAAATGTTCATCACCATTGATCATTCCAATGAGTTTTTGATCACGTTGTGTTCTTGTTAATATATTTATTTTCAAAAGATAACGATTTAATACCATTATTGTGGAGTCTTTTTTATAATATGTCCAAGGCCATAGTGGTTAGAGTCAGTCAATTTTTTAAGAAGTAATTAGTGTGTATCATTTCCCTCAAGAAATGACTCTTCAAATAGAGTTTTCCTATGAGTCAATACATGATTCATATCTATTAATTTTATTATCTATGAAATTACCTTTAGATAAAGTCCCACTCGTGTGTGTAGGAAATATATTATTTAATGCATAATCAATCTCTGTCAATTCTATTAATGAGAAATACCTAACACTCCTCAACAATTCGGGCACACCTTAAATTAATCTTTTGGCACACACTAACATTTATTATCACCTCGCATGTCTTGGAACATATTTGCACCTAAAATATCTTTTCATGACATTGACGCCCAAGCACATGGTGGCATGCACTAGCACAACATAGAACTATCCTAGCATGTGTTGGCATGCATGTAGTCCCTAGCATGCCCTAGAACACCTTGGTTGAATGCATTGACATACATTAGCACTTGGCCCACAATGCCACTTGGAATGTATTGGGACATATTATTAGTGTGGTTAGCATGCCCCTTTTGAAAAATATAAAGTCCTGACTTATTAACCCTCTTATTGGTTCTTCCTTTTGTTTCCTTGAAACTTCTTGACACATATTGAGATACCCTGGCACCCTGCACATCCTTAAAACCTGGAATTTATTGGAATATCTTTGAAATAATTGGAACATATAATTAGCACATCCTAGAACTCCCTAGCACACTTTGAGACTTCTTAGCATGCCTTGATATTCCCTATCAAGCCTTACCAATCCTTACCATACCTTGTCACTCCCTCCTTTGCATGACAACTAACACTCACTAACGCTAGTCCCTGGCACACGTTCCTGGTATTCATTAACTTCCATGAATTTTGACCTATTTCTCCCTTAATGTTTTGTCATAGTACTCCTTAACACTCCTCAACATGCATTATCACTCTCTGACACACCTTAGCACTCTTCAACATGCCCTTCCACTTCATAGCATGCATAACATTGTGATACATATTGGCACTTGGCACGTGTTGGCGCTTGGAATGTATTAGCATGTATCGAATACGTTCACATGCCTTGGTATGATTTGGCATGGTTTAATATTAAATTTATTTGAGATAAATTTTTGGAAAGTAGATGAGAAGCAACAAAGGAAGATTTGACACTTAGAATGCACTAAGACTTTTCACTTGGCACGTATTGGCACATAGTGTTGGTGTGCCTAGCATGCCCCTATTGGAAAAGGTAAATTGATGACTTATTAACCCTCTTATGTGTTTATTTCTTGTTAGTTTAACTTTTTTATCCCTTTTGTTGCCTTGACAGTCCCTGGCATGCATTGAAACACCCTTGCACATTTTTTCATGCCTTATCACTTAACACATCTTAGCATGTTTGACATGCCTTCGCACTATCTAATACATCTTATCATTCCATACCATGCCTTGGCACTCATGTCCTCACAGCTAGCCTTTACATTTTTTCGTGACTTAGGAACCCAATCAATTCCTTGGCTATTGCAGTTCATGTGACAATATTGGCTTGCTTCAACTGCAACAACTTGACCAATTGCACCTATTAAAAGTAGATTGTGCCTTGTTCACCTAAGAACTTCCTATAACTCATCTTATGACACTCATGTCCAAGCTCAACTTGTCCCACTTGTCTAATTACCAAGGCAAGGATCACATGATCTAGCCATGGCCATAAAACAACTAAGAAACATATCTTACATAGGAAATATTTCACATGTATGTTTAGTTCATAGAAAAAATAGAACATTAACTAAGAGTTTTCAAGAACCACAAGATGGACAAGCCACACAAGATATAAGCCGACAGAATTCGAGTGCCCCAAAACTTATATGCAAAAATGTACAATATGCAATTATCTAGAATAGTTTAAAACATGAACATGTAGCCAAATTGTGCCACGTCTCATAATATATATATATATATATATATATATATATATATATATATATATATATATATATATAGAGAGAGAGAGAGAGAGAGAGAGAGAGAGAGAGAGAGAGAGAAAAGGGAAAAACAATGTTGTGCCTAGCACAAAGTGATCCCCCTTTGTCTAAAACTGCTATGTCGAGCCTCGTATAAAAACTATAGGCTTCCCTCCTATAAATCCTATTCTGAACTTATCCTAACACACTTTAATTCACTGACACTCCCCGACACACACTCTTATTCATTCCTTTCCATGTATTTTGACCTAGTTATCCCTTGATATGCCCCGACACTCCCTAACACTCTTCAACATGAATTTACATTGTCTGACATGCATTAGCATGCCTTTTCATTCCTAATGTGCATGCCCTGACCCTCCCTAACTATCATTCCCTCACAACTACCCTTACTTAATTTGCAACTTGGAAACCCAACCAAGCCCTTGCTTGACTACAAGAGTTTGACCAAGTTACGGTTACTACAACTAGACAATGTTGTTGAATTGTGTAGCTTGGGAGGTACTCCAAAAGCCTAGTGAGATGGGTTTGTATGAGTTTGGTCACAAAAGGCTTCGTGGGAAAAGAATCCAAGCAAACGGATTTTGGACCCAAAATGGGGTTTCAAATATAAAATGAAATTAAAAAGGAAAATTAATATTTCCTAAGGTCTAAGTGGATAAAACCCGTAAGTTATTGAGGGCTCCTAATAGGTCTAGGAAAAACTATTTAAGGAGGCCTTAGGATGAAGTAAATAACATCAAGTAATAATGAGCTCATTTGATCAAGGTGGTGAAGAGAGATGTAGTCCTAAAGTAGGTTGAGTAAGAGGGGCGAATAAGGGTTGCTAAAGGGAGGCCATGATCATCCTCCAAGAGCAAGATCACTATGTGAGGGTTCACGAGAATGTTGCATACCTTAATGGTCAGTTCGAACTAGGAAGTATGATGGCATATTTTTTGCTCTCTTATGGATATCGAGCTTAAGAGAGGTTTCTCATGAGAATATGGGCATGTGATTTCAATGGTGTCTATGTGTGAAGGGCGCATCAAATTCTGAAAATTTGAAATTTTCAACAAGAAACATTGAAATTGGAAACAAGAAAGGACAAAAAAAAATGCACCCACACTGGTGAGGAGTTTTGATGCACCAAGAGTGAAGAATGTGGGGCGTCTAATTTATTTTTCCCTTAAATAAATAGACAATAAATTGTAATTTCATCTTATAAAAACTTGTTTCAGTTAACTAAGTCATGATGAATGTCTTAGCTCAATAAATTCGAGTTGAGGGTCTAAGATGAGGCATGTAGAGGTATTAATCTAATATTTTTGGAGTCCAATTGCAGTTGATGCATTAGTGGGGTGTAGGTGTGAATTAGTTAACTCAATTAAATGAGTTAAAATCAATTTAAATAGTTCTAACTAAGTGATGAGCTAGTGAGAGGTCGGCCAGTCGATTAAATTAGATTTAATTCACAATGAGTGATCAATCAGATAACTGATAATTCACTATTAATAGTTGCATGCTTGTTAGTTCCGAGGAAGACCTAGTTGAGACAGAGGTTAAAGGGAACATAACTATCAGTTGTATATATACTAAATTTCCCACATGAAATTATAAAGTCATTGGGATGCCATGATGGATTGTGCAATAAAGGAAGACTGATTTTCCTAATGAATAGGGAGCTAATTCCCTAGTAATTTCATGAGTAAGGTAGGCTGAAGGAAGGCTAAGAATGGGCTAAATACTAGACCGAGTTTGCCTAGATCAGTGGGAGACAATTGGCAGAGTGATGGAGAATCTCATGGGAGATTAAGCATTGTACTATTTCATGATTCCTTGACTTAATACACAATAGAGATAGAGCGGTTTTGAGCATTTACTTTCCCCATATACATCTTGTGTTTTGCGATTCATAATTTATTTCTCTTACTTATATGTGATTGTGAGATCGTTTTTTTTTTATGAAAATTGTAGGAAGGATTCAATATCTTGTTTTAGTACATTACAAGGTCATATTGAATCTTGCTGGTTAGATTTTCTACATGTTATCATAGCAGGATTTTTTTGGGTGTCGATTTTGTAGAGAATATTTGAAGATTTTGGTGTAAAAATTATAAAAAAATAGCATATTTGGATTCCTCGCGAAAAACTACCCAAATGGAAAATAAATTTGGAGCTCGGATGAGGTAGATATCATCAATTTAAAATCAACTCTTTTTTAGAAACTTTTGTAATGGGACAATTACAATCTGCATGATTCAAGAACCTATATGCACTTGAGGTACCAGATGCATGCAAAGCTTTGAGGAGCAAAGCATAGGTTAGAGACTTGGTTGTTGAGAGGGAGCACAAATTACCTCTCAACATGCAGCCTTAGAAGCAATCTCAAAAGGTTATGGAGTAGCCATAATTGGAGAAGCAGAGAGGAGACCGAGTGGAAGTGTCCACTCAAGCAGACACCTCCATGAGGAAATTTTGAGCCAGATGGGCAGAGGGAGCACATACAACCATACCTCCAGGTGAAATATGGGGTGATTTGTAGACATAATCCCAATATAAGAAATTTGGGTAGGGTCCATTGAGATGGTGTGTCTCATGGATCAAACCTAGCTATGAGGAGTCCACAATACAACATTAGCAGGAAGGATGAATTAGATTGATGTAGTCAGATGTCAGGAAGAAAAAAATGAGAGTGACAGATGTCAGATACTGGAGCGCAAATTAGAATTGGAAACAGTGCAAAGGGCATAGATGCAGATGTCAGTAGCAGCATAGAGAGTCCAGTAGATAGGTGCAGTAGCTAGAAACAATCATAATAATTTGATGAAAAATGCATTATACTGATTTAGTTATTCGAAGCTTATTCGGTTTCAGGATTTTCATGTGCAAAAAACACTAGAGAAGTGTTGCATGAAAAATTCCAAAGATACAGGACCAGGATAGATTGAATTATTTTCTTGTTGAGAAGGAGTGTTGAAATTTTAAACAAAAAGCAATCAAATTGGAAAATAGAAAGGACCAAAAAAAAATGCACCCACACTGGTGTGGAATTTTGATGTACCAGGAGTGAGGAATGTGAGGCGTCTAATTTATTTTTCCCTTGAATAAGTTGGACAATAAATTGTAATTTCATCTCAGAACAACTTGGGTCAGTTAACTAAGTCCTGATGACTGAGTTAGCTCGAGAAATTCGAGTTAAGGTGATCAAGGTGGATATTGGTGGCCACCCGCCTATTCCACTTGGGCCCTCACCATTGTCTCTTTCATTTTTTTAGTTTCCTTAATTAGAGCACAGTTTACTATTTTTGTCAGTTTTCCGGGTCCTGAAATTCCTGAGCAGTTTTGAGGCCCCAAACGACATTTTGGGGCATGAAAGGTTTGGCGATTTCATATAAGTTTTGTTAACTATTGTATTCCTTAGAGAGATATTTTTAACGAGGTATCATGTGCATCAATCTAAGATCATATGACCAAGTTACGACCCCCGGAATTTGGCTTCCCAACTACCCTCAACTGGGCCCATATACTCTTGGTGTTACATCTCCTCCGGTTAGGGTTTTCTCTTATTTTCCAATAATAAAAAGGTCCTTCAGCCTTATTATAACACAATTCATAGGCATGTAGCTGCCACATCTTTTCTCAGAGAGAAGCTACCATCGCCCGAGATAGTTTGTTTTCCATGATGTCTATAAGAATTTTTTAATATTTGATATTAACGAAATGAAGTGTTATTTCTACTGCATCTTTGTGTTTATGTTTATTTCTGTATTTTATTGTGTTCCTGCATATGTCCAGATCACAAGGGTCTAAGGTGATGCATGTAGAAGGATTCTAATATTTTTTGGGTCCAATTGCAGTTGATCCATTAGTGGGGTGTAGGTGTGAAATAGTTAACTCAATTAATTGAGTTAAAATAAATTTAACTAGTTCTAACTGAGTGATGAGCTAGTGAGAGGTCCACTGAATTAAATTAGATTTAATTCACAATGAGTGATCAATTAGATAACTGATAGTTCACTATTAATAGTTTCAGCATGTTAGTTTTGAGGAAGACCTAGGTGAGACAGAGGTTAAAGGGAATATAACTATCATTTGTATTTATACAAAATTTCCCATGTGCAATTATAAAGTCATTGGGATGCCATGATGGATTGCACAATCAAGGAAGGGTGATTTTCCTAATTAATAGGGAACTAATTCCCTAGAAATTGCGTGAGAAAGGCAGGTTGAAGGAAGGTTGAGAATTGGCTAAGTAGCAGACCGATTTTTCCTAGATTAGTAGGAGACAACTGGCAAAGTGTTGGAGAATCTCATGAGAGATTAGGCATTGTATTGTTTCATGATTCCTTTACTTAACACACAATAGAGATAGAGGAGTTTTGAGAAATTTCTTTCCCTAGATACATCTTGTGTTGTGAGATTGATACTTTATTTCTCTTACTTATATGTGATTGTGTGATCGTGTTTTGTTTCCACAAATTGTAGGAAGGATTCAATATCTTGTTTTGGAACATTATAATATCATATTGAATCCTGTTGGTTAGATTTTCTACATAAAATAGAAGAGAGGGTTGATACGATCTCGTCTTGTGGTTGTTAGTAGGCCACAAGGTATGTGATAAAAACCAAAATAAATGGAGGAGGGCTTGCACTGTAATTTAGAGCCAGAACAAAATTAGTCACAAGAATTTCAGTCAAAGAAATGCCCATAATCAATGGATCCATATGAGCTAGGTAGAGTCCCTTGTGGAGGAAAGAGTCCTGGTTTTTTATATGGGTGGATAAGGTTTGTTCTACAACAATTATAAGTACATAAGTATAGTGCCCTAGTTAGGAAATTTTCCTAGCATGTTTAGTTCATAAGGTATGCCCTTAAGACTATGAAAAATTTGCGTAGAAGAAGAGGGGTTGTGACCCTTAGTTCATATGGAAGATGGTTTGCAGAGTCAGTATGTGTGGAGATAGAAGATCCAAAGGAGAGTGGAACCTGAGAAGAATATTGAGCATGTAGAAGAAATGTGCCATATGAAGAATGTATTGGCATGCAGAGGAGTTGATTTTGGTGGACTATCCATAGAGTTTTAGACAGAGATTTGAAGCAACCTATAAAAAATTATTCAATGGAATGTTAGTGGCTGATTTGTGAGTTACAAGGTTGATAAGAGGAGTAGTTCATATTTGTTCATAGATTGGAGAACAAAGATCAAATTGTCGATACACAAGAACAATGATTTTGAGAGGACTCAAACCATTGTTAGGTGGAATATTTGAAGAGCCCTGGATGAAGACAATATTGTGAGCCCTATATCAGTAAAAATAGTTGACTGTGGTTGGGCAGATTGATGGTAGTCGAAGTATAGTCCGAGTGTTTTTAGGTGACTATCAAAGAAGAGCCCTAACTCTTGCACTTGTGAAGGACAACAATATTAGTATAAGGGCAGGTGTATAGGGCCTAAGGATGTGTAGATTTGAAGGATTAAAGTAGCATTCAAGTGGGCCAACCAACTAGCCCTATTTCACTAACTTCGATTCCTAAATGGTCCTTCATGAAAGGCCCTTGACACCAAATAGGACCACACGGGGTCAAGAGGACCCAGCCCAGGTTTAGGGATGGAATTTAGAAACCAATGATGTTCCTATCTTGGAAAATGTGAGGGGAAAGGATCAGGCAATATTTTTTACTTTGATGGGTCAAATTGATCCTACTAGGTTCTAGCCTTGGGAACAACTATGCAAAACTTCATCCTAGAGCTAGGGCTTGAGGTATCCAAATATTCCACCATCGAAATTAGCCTAAATTCTGAGGAGAGTGATGGGACCCACCAATACATTTGCCTCTAGGAGATCGAAGTTTTCGTTTGGCTAGATTCTTGGGAAATTGATGCCATAGGTGACTTAATGGGGCTATACCTAGTGAAAAATAGAAAATTGTAAAAATGTGGGGAAAATCATAACCATTTTTTAGGGACTAGTGTCTAATTCACTTGGGGGTATGGAGTCAGGGGTGATAATGAACAACAATTTAGTTTCTTGATCAAGGAGGCCCAAAAAGTCAACTTCATCCAATGTTAGAGGAAAGCAAAAATTGATCTTCAAGGATTTATACTTCACACAAATGGTGCAATAGTATTGAGATAAAATGATCTCTAATACATTTGATTCATCCAACAATGGCGCATGCATTAAATAGGCTAAATAGACACATAACTCCACATTTCCATCATGCAACAATTAGCTCTAGTTATAGCGAAATCCACATTTCCATCATGCAACAATTAGCCCTAGTTACAGCGAAATTGAATAGTATGCAGCAACAAGAAGAATTTCATTTAATTTGCACTCACAATTTTAGAGAGTATATCCAACCAGCTTCACATTTGCAAAAACAAAGCTCGAAGATAAAAATAGCCCAACTCCATACATCAAAATGCATCTATCATCCAAAATAGTCCTCCAAGGAAAAATGTGAAGTCTCTAAAGATAGAGAGATCCCAAGTCATGTGATGATACAAATGAATCCAACTAAATCCTATTTAGACATTGATTAGGAGTTGATATAATTAGCTTATGGGCCTACATTAGCCCCTAAACATAAAATAATATGCAAGTAACCCTAAATTTTGGTGACAATCCCACCAAACTATCTCATACATGGAATAATAAGCCTCATAAGAGGTCAAATGATGTCTTAAGGCCTTCTAGGAGGCATATTGGGGTCCATGAGTGCCATAATGATGCATGGGACCCATCAATAGTGTTGGAAAAGGGGTGGCCCCTTGTTCTCCAAACGTTAAATGCGTGGCGCTGTCATTAAAATTGTGGACTGAAAGGGTTGTTTGTGGCCACCATTAGCAAGTAGGTCAAGTGTTGTCTTGTTTAGGATAGATTGGTTGTCAAAGGATTAACACCAAGCCCTAGTTGTATTCCTTGTATCACTGTGATTATAAAGGGTCACTGTGTTCCTTGTATTGCTTATCCTTATGAGAGACTCGTCTTGAGAAAAGGACACCCTCGTCATGCTTACCCTCCAACTCCTAATCTTCTCAAAATAAAGGCCAAATTACACAGTGAGGGAAGGGATGTTAGTCTATGGTGTGCTGAGTTACTGTGTGAGAGCATTAATGTACTATGAGAGGGAATAAATGATTTACTTTGTGTTTTGGATTTTAGAGTTTTTGGATCTCAGGACATCATACTTTATGTTCAAAGGTAGTTTTGACATCTTGTAATGTTTTCTTTTGATTAAGATTAGTTGACACGTCTCTCTTCATAAAGAAGATACCTCCATTCCGATTAGTTTGTATCACTTTTCAATTTATAGTTATTTTCTATTTCATCCATTAATAGAATTTGGATTTTGTTCTACTACTGTACTCTTTGAAATATATTTTCTATGTTTCCATTTATGCTTTTGCATAATGAAATCCCAGTCAAACCTCAGGTCTATCTATGGATTTCTTTTTAGTAGAATCTTCTACCTTTGGATGACCATGGGTCCTAATATTTGAATATTGGAGCAAATTGTCAACTTTTTTATATCTTTACAATGGTTAATAACATGTGCTTCCTTAGCCCCAAGGGTTAGCTCAAGTGGTAGTGAGCCAATACGTGGGCCTCTCCGTTGTGGGAGGTCATGGGTTCGATCCTTGAGTCCTTCGGGGTCAGGCGACGAATGTCCGCCAAATGGTTTACCGCGCATACCATCCAGAAATTCTGGGGAAGTACGCCCGGGTTTCCCGTGAGCTTTCGCCTCGTGAAAAAAAAAAAAACATGTGCTTCCTCATAAGATGTCATAGGTTCAAATATAAAGGGGTAGAGTATGTACACCTTTGTAGAGTTTAGCAGACTCAAGTCCTTTGTCCTAAAAACAATGAGATCACAATAAGGTCTCACTAAGGTCTTAAAAATATATTATTACTACTATATTACAAATATTAGCTCTATTTACCCTAGATTAACCTCAATAGCTATTTTTTTAATGAGAAAAAAAAAATGCTTAAAAAATATAGAGTAATGCTCTAACATTTTTAAGTAATAAAATTTTACAACTTTATTTATTTATTTTTAATATGACAAAACATATGTCAAAAAATTATAACATTTGAACTTTTGCAGGTGTGTTAACCATTTGAACTTTGGTGGCTTATCAATTGGAGGGAAAGCTAAGGCACGAGCACAGGGCTACTGGAGATTTGAGGGTTAAACATTTTTGGCCATTAAACATTTTTGTGAAAACAAAGCTTTCAGAGTTTCTGTGCAGTGATGGTTTCTAGGGACCTTTAAACAGGCAGAAAGGAGGGATTTTAGGCCACCTTAAGTGTGAATTTAGGCATTCTACTGCGCTTCATCACGTTCTCAGCCATCTCCACTACTTAAATGTGGACTCATTCATCTAAGATTTTTGGGATAGCAATATTATTGTAATAATTTTTACTGGTGTTTTGTTTTGATCTTCTGTTATATTTTGGAACACAGATTTCCATGCTAGATGCTGGAAGGTCCTTCAAACTGGGGTTGGCATGCCAAAAGTAGCAATGTCACATGACCAACCGGTGAGGTGCTTCAGATTGTGGTTGGAATTCTAGTACCTGTTATTTTTTCTTGTGAATTTTATCCAGAAGTTGTAATATGCTTGTAGGAACCAGGGTTGTATTACGTATGGCAAGAACCATTACCGAAGTTTCAGAGTGTGCTCCTAAGTTATTTTATTATCTAATGCTTTGTATGTAGGTTCTCTGCTCGACATGGAAGGACGATGGCACTACCATTTTCTCTGTTGGCTATGATAAACAAGCTAAAATGTGGTCGTTGTTGAATAGGGGCCAGCCAGTGATTGTAGCTATGCATGATGCACCTATTAAGGAAATTGCATGGATTCCATCAATGAACTTGCTTACAACTGGAAGCTGGGACAAGACACTTAAGTATGTATATGATGGTTTTGTTTGATTCTGTCTCTCTTTGCTTATTTATGTTATGAGGTTGCTTGTAAATGTTAGTGGAGTTGTGACCTGATGAATTTTAAACCCATTTGAGCACAGTGCCAAAAAAATTTAATATCTTTTAGGCTTTGAGTGAAATATAAATTTCTCATCTAGCCAAAAATTTAATAAAATTATATGAAATTATTTTTATAAAATTATATGAGATAAAGGGAAAAAAAATTGTTATATTAACCCAGGTCCTAGATTAACTACTCAAAAATTTTTTCTTACTTCCATAGCCTCGTACCTATGCAAACCTTGTTAGAAACATAGACACCTTCCTTTTAATTTGGATCAGCATTGTATTATGCAAATATTCATATAAATTGTGTTGTCCCTGGTGATAACTTTTAATGCCTGGATCTCCTGCTTGCAGCTGTCTATCACTCTCTCCTTTTATTATATTCATTGATCCACAGGTACAGGACCAAAGGTTGACTGGAACATCGACAAATTGAAGTTATTTAAGACTGCATCAACCTCTCCTCCAAAATTGAAGCAAATTTTGAAAGCCTCCTCAGCCTTTTCCTCTAAGGCTCTAGCCCTGTCGAGACATTTACAAGCTTCAAAAAAACATATTATTTTCTCCAAGTTGAGGAATGTCTACCCCCTCATCAGGATACTGTATTTTACATTGAATGATGTCATCTAGCATATTTAGAATATTCTCCAATTCCTCCTTGACAGGCACCATCCTCTTTATATAATCATCAAACTTAGGAGTTTTATATTTGATACCCTGAATGCTCCTGTAGAATTATTTCTGAACCATACTCAGTTCCTCTTGGATCTCAAGTAATTTCCCTTTGAACTCTTTAACTGAGTCTAGTTCACCTTGCTGCTGGAATTCTAGCTCTGTAATTCTTTGCTTAGTAGCACTGAGTTCCAACTGAGCAACATAGACCTTTGTCTTCAGCATGGCAACAGTATCACCTGTTGCTTGGGTAATGGTAATACTGGCAGTTGCAGTCATCTTTGGATCAGCTGTTGTTTCATGAATGAGAACCTCCTCAGTGACAATCGATCTCCCAACCTTATCATTTTGGAAACTCTCCTGTTGACTTTTTTCTTCTTGTATTCATAATTGAAAGTTTTCAATACTACTACTTGGTCAGTCATGGTCATGGGGAAAAATTTATCCTTCTCCATTTCTTCAATCTTACATGGTTCAACTGGAGACTGAGAAGTGGGTTTTACCTTCGGAGATGATGGAATGCCAAGGCGTTCAATCCATTTATCTTTCCACATAGCTTATTCCTTCTTCTTTTGGAGTTCCTCATTTATTTTACTCCGAAGCTATTCATCTCTTTTTCTTTTTTTTCTTGTTGCTTGATTCTTTGTTCATTTTCCAAAGCCAATTGTTTCACCAAGTCATCTTGTTCTACTTTCCTTCTCGGATCTTCTGCCTCCTTCGTTGCTTGCTCTTCTTCAGTCCTCCTCTTGACTCTGTCTGCTTCTTTCTCCAATGCTTCCTTCATCTCCTTCACCTGTTCCAACACCCTCTAGAGCTTTTCAACTTCTTCCTGGAGGTTGACAATAGGTGAAGCATGGGTTTGTTCGGCCTTCTTCTGAGGTCCTTGATTTAGCTTTTCTTTAACCTCAATGGATAAATAAGTCTCTTGAATATTTCCCCATTAGTATCCCTCTCATGAGTATAAGACCACATCTGGTTGACAACAACACAATGAATAATAACCAAAGCTTCAGGATCATGCTTCCTGAATCTTATCTCTCCAAAATGATATGATTCAATTTCACTGGCCTCTTTCATGGCTTGGCTGGTGCGATCAAATACATAGTATCTGATCTTGATAGGAAAATTAGGCCACATTGACCACTTTTCCCTCTGAAGAGTACCTATCACTCGATGAGAAAACGTCTGATATAATATTTCCAACATAACCACTATGTCTGGAGCATATAAAGGTAGTATATGAGGAGCTCTCGATGCACCATCTCCATTACACCATTACACCATACACCATAGGTCTCAGAAGAGGAGAGATGAAAAAAAACAATACACCATCAATCTACTCTCAGAAGAGATGAAAACAATGCACCATCAATCTCCTCTTAGGAGAGATTAACATAGTACACCATCAATCTCCTCTGAAGAGATATAAAAATAGTACAACATCAATCTCCTCTTAGGGAGGGTTGAAATTTGTACACCATTAATCTCTTCTTAGGGAGAGATGAAATTTGTACACCGTCAATATCCTCTCAAGGAGAGATGAAATTTATACCTCATGATTGCAAGCCTTAGAACCAAATTCCCTGACCACATAGGTCTTACGGTAACCCGATGATGCTATCAAACCAATGCTCCCTCTCAAAGGGATACTTAGCCATTCTAGGCTTCTTACATAATCTTCAACCTACTCAAAAGAAGAAAGGTAGCCATGGTGGATTTCAATACTTTCTTTATTAGTAACATCTATCTATTCATCCAGCTTTAACCAAAGCATTGAACAAAAGAGAACACCAACAACCTATCAATGCTATTTCTTTGCTCAACAACATATTCTTGCAACTTTTTCTTCATCAAGGAAGTAGCCATGGGTTCACAATCCATCATGCCACATTCTCAACAAGTATTTTATCAGGCTCATGTAACAGTTTCAGTCAAATCCCTCTTACACTAAAGAGGTTCTCATCCTTTGTGAGAAATTTATCATCAACACAGAGAGAATTTCACAAATTCGTCTTTAGTAGATAAACTTCTTCCTTCAAGACTTCAAGCCATCTTCATATTTGAACTTCATGGGCCAAATCATGCTTTAATGAAGTTGATCTTGTCTTCTTCCTTTAAATCCATAGCTCATCCATATTCCAATCAAGAGTCATCTTGTCACTTCGTTCTTCCATCCATTTTCAATAGTCGCCACACATTGGAAATCTTCAATGTGTATTGGCAATACTCACTAGGAGGCCATGGAAGAACAACTTTGGAGAAGAATGTTAGCTCCCTCTTGATCTTGGCCTTCTTTTAGGAAGCATTGCAATCTCATTAAGCTAGAAATGTTCATCCTTGTCCTCATCATCATGTTCCTTTCCTTTCCTTTCCGACATGAGCTAGGGTTTGTTAACTTTCTTCTTTTAGTGGAAATGATCAATCCTAGGGTTTTTCCATAACCCCTAGGATTTCTTATCTAAATATTAAGCCTTGTAGCTTGCCAGGGTTTACAAAGTATAAAACCCTAGATTTTCATTTTACATCTTCTTGTAAGTCGAATAGTATTTGTAATGAGTGGAATTATTCTTTTCATGTCAATTTCTCAATCTTACTAGAGCATTGATAATAATTTTTTCTTGAGCTTTTCAACCCAAGTAGGCTACACACATTGAGTTCTGCAAATTATTCAATTTTTTGAAAAAAATTTCAACTTTGGAACAGAACTTGGACACTTTTTCATTGTGATCTTATCATGTTAATGCTTTTCCTTCATCAAGGTAAGATATAATACAATGTCTTTCTTCTGAATCACAAGGAAATACATAACCCTAAAATATATAAGTCCCTTTAGATTTTTATATATTCTTACAAGGTTTGATCCTTATGCTTGAGTAGTTATTAAGCTTTATTCATCAAACTACAAATCCGGACTTATCTTCTCAATGAAAGAAACAAGACATATCACTGTAGTTTATGGAATTACAGACTTTTCATCTTCTTAATCATTTCTTTTTACACTCACATAGGTTTCCCATACAATATACCATGATGGTAATGTGATACACATTAAAAATTTTCCTTGACATGTTCTTAAGGATTTCTTTATAACTGCATACAATTTGTAGATCATTGACATAGTCCTCTAATGTATTTTTCATTTTTCAAGTATTTGACACAAACCCTTGGTATATTAGAGTATTATGATGCAAATATTTAGAATTTTGATAGTGCTTCTCTTATGATGATAAGAGATTATCTAAGAATACTTCAAACAATATTGTAGTGATGATGCATAATTCTCATTCCAATGATTCGAGAAGTCATTGATCCTTAAAATTAGTTCATAGAGAAAATTCCATTAAGCAGCAAAAATAAGAAGAAGCACATAGCTTCAGAATCTCGAAGCTTGAGTATTTTGTTAAAAATTTGGCCTAGGGTTATAGTTTAAAAGTGGAAGATATTATAAATTTCCTTTAACCACTCTTTTCTCAAGGGTAGGGTCATCTAACATATGAAATTCACTAATAAAAATTAATTAATTGTTTCGACCAAGGATCCACAATGATAAAATTACCTATTTTTGGCTATATCTCCCTTCACACAGTCCAATTCCTAGGATTTCCCAGTCTATAAACTCTTAAATCTATGTCAATCTACCAGCCCTCTCCCATCACTGGCTGCACAAACCAAGGAATGGGATCCATATCTTTGTCATGCAGTCCCTCAGGTTATCCCACTTCCCTCCAGGGCCTCTAACATTGGCTGGTCAAGAAATGTCTTTGCTGGGGACTCCAGAGGTTATTAACTGTAATTAAGTTTATTCAATGACATCCATTTCCCTTTCACATTGTCATGATTTCCACATAGTTTAATGAAAACTCTTTCCATAATTCTATTATAGCATTAATACAAAAGCCTAAGCTTTGAAAAAAAAATCTCAAGGAAGAATGGATGTCAAAATCTCTTTTGCATTCTAAAAAATCACAGATTATATCTGCATGCATGGGAGATACCATGTGCTTTCATAAGAAGTACATGTTTCTCTCTTAACCAGTAATTCCAAATTTCCAAGGTTAGTAAGACTTAGGGTAACCATAAAGAAATGCTTAATAATGCTAAGTTTAAAGAACCAATGGGAGTAATAAAATGATGAAATATTTTTCCCTTAGGCCCTAAGCCCCCTTTCCTTCCCTTCTTGTGGGATCATAGATCCCCCATTGTTTTTCCTTTCTCCTTCTATTGTTTTTGATGTATTTTTATTATGATTAAATGTACCACTTTACATATTCCATTACTCAAATTTCTAGCCATTTATCATGTAGATACATTACGGCTCTACGAATCAAAACTGAGGGTATTACATAGATAGCATTATCACCCCACTCCACTTCAATGTTTCCTTTAGCTCTTGAAACTTGTTGGATATCTTGCAGTTGAATGCCATGTGCTTTGATCTTCCACTTTGCACATGTTGATCAACACTAAAGTGGTATTGGTTGAGAAAAGAGAAATTGTGGAGAAGGATGTCTCTAGCTTGGATGCCAACTCATCCACTACAACTTCCGCACTCATCTCAAACTGCTTTTGCATCTGCTTCTCATTTTTGGATATTGGCTTGCTTAATGTCCCTCCTTACAACATTTGAAACATGTCACATGGATCATAGCCTCCTCCTCAAAATGAGATAAACAAACTTCTTTTTCCTTGGCCTTCTTGGGTCCTCCTTTAGTCATCCTCCCAATGAGTGGAATATTTTGAGTCTCTTCCACTGTGACTGACAAATTCTCCTCCTGGACAAAGTCATCCTGCAGTGTTTCAAAGGTACCTCAGATATTTGTTTTTTTCCCAAAAAAACTTGCTTCAATCATTATGGAAATTTTGGACTTGTTCATACTCTCAGACCATCCTTTGAACTCAACAGTAATAGATGTTAGCTACAGTATTTTGGTTGCTCAAACTATACAAATATCATGAATACAATTGGTCATTTTGATTCAGAGAGGAGCACACAGTCATGCTCAGAATTCCACTACTATTATCGTTGAGAATAGTTTACATGTACCTCTTTTAACTTCCCCTGTTCTCCATTATTTCCTTCGAGTATGGTGCTACTATATTGTAAGTTGTAAATTCTTGGGGCTGCTTCAAAAGATATGCTTATGCTAAATTTGAACTTCTCTATCCTTACAGTTCTGCAACTTGGTCTTCACATCGGTCTCACTAATTGGTCCTTCAAGCTCAGCTATAAGCCATAGAGATATCTTTGAGCTTCTTTCAGTGTCCTTTACTTTCAATAACAAATAGGTTGGCTTCAAGAATTGAATTCGTTTTTCTTTTATGTATGAGAAGGGTGCTATTTTCACAAACTTGTGTCACAGATTCCATATACCCTCACAGTCCTTATGAAGAGATATAATGCTGCTCATATTCTAGTGTCACAGATATGGGCCTTATATCATCATAATAAAGTCTGTCATGAAGTAGCATCCCTCAGGTTTTCGCAGAGGATGCCACTAAACTCTGATTCTTGATGACTCAAAATGTTTTGTATGATCAAGGTAAGATATAATACAATGTCTTCCTTCTGAATCACAAGGAAACACATAACCCTGAAATATATAAGTCCCTTCAGATTTTTATATATTCTTACAATGTTTGATTCTTATGCTTGAGTAGTTATTCAGCTTTATTCATCAAACTAAAAATCCGGACTTATCTTGTCAATGCAAGCAACAAGACATATCACTGTAGTTTATGGAATTACAGAATTTTCATCTTCTTAATCATTTCTTTTTACACTCACATAGATTTCCCATACCATATACCATGATGGTAATATGCTACACATTAACAATTTTCCTTGACATGTTCATAAGGATTTCTTTATAACTGCATACAATTTGTAAATCATTGACATAGTCCTCTAATGTATTTTTCATTTTTCAAGTATTTGACAGAGACCTTTGGTATATTAGAGTATTATGATGAAAATATTTAGAATTTTGATAGAGCTTCTCTTATGATGATAAGAGATTATCTAAGAATACTTCAAACAATATTTCAGTGATGATGCATAATTCTTATTCCAATGATTCGAGAAGTCGTCGATATTTAAACTTAGTTCATAGATAAAATTACATTAAGTAGCAAGAATAAGAAGAAGCACATAGCTTCAGAATCTCCAAGCCTGAGTATTTTGTTAAAAATTTGGCCTAGGGTTATAGTTTAAAAGTGGCCGATATTATAAATTTCCTTTAACCACTCTTTTCTCAAGGGTAGGGTCATCTAACATAGTTCATTCACTAATAAAAATTAATTAATTGTTTTGACCAAGGATCCACAATGCACAATCCAATTCCTAGGATTTCCCAGTCTATAAACTCTTACATCTATTGCAATCTACTAGCCCTCTCCCATCACTGGTTGTACAACCCAAGGAATGGGATCCATATATTTTTAATGCAGTCCCTCAGGTTATCTCATTTCCCTCCAGGGCCTCTAGCATTGGCTGGACAAGAAATCTCTTTGCTGGGGACTCCAGAGGTTATCAACAGTAATTAAGTTTATTCAATGACACCCATTTCCGTTTCACATTGTCATGATTTCCACATAGTTTCAAAGTTTGATCTTCCACTTGGCACATGTTTATCAGCACTAAAGTGGTATTGGTTGAGAAAAGAGAAATTGTAGAGAAGGATGTCTCTAGCTTGGATGCCAACTCATCCACTGCAACTTCCGCACTCATCTCAAAATACTTTTGCAGCTGCTTCCATTTTTGGATATTGGCTTGCTTAATGTCCCTCCTTACAACATTTGAAAAATGTCACATGGATCATAGCCTCCTCCTTAGAATGAGATGAACAAACCTCTTTTTCCTTGGCCTTCTTGGGTCCTCCTTTATTCATCCTCCCAATGAGTGGAATATTTTGAGTCTCTTCCACTCTAACTGACAAATTCTCCTCCTGGACAAAGTCATCCTACAATGTTTCAAAGGTACCTCAGATATTCGTTTTTTCCCAAACAAACTTGCTTCAATAATTATGGAAATTTTGGACTTGTTCATACTCTCAGACTAGCCTTTGAACTCAACAGTAATAGATGTCAGCAACAATATTTTGGTTACTCAAAATATACAAATATCATGAATAAACTTGGTCTTTTTGATTCAGAAAGGAGCGCACAGTCATGCTCTGATTTCCACTACTATTATCGTTCAGCATAGTTTGCATGTACCTCTTTTAACTTCCCCTGTTCTCGATTATTTCCTTTGAGTATGGTACTACTATATTGTAAGTTGTAACTTCTTGGGGTTGCTTCAAAATATATGCTTATGCTAAATTTGAACTTCTTTGTCCATACAGTTCTGCAACTTGGTCTTCACATTGATCTCACTAATTGGTCCTTCAAGCTCGGCTATAAGCCACAGAGATATCTTTGAGCTGCTTTCAGTGTCCTTTATCTTTCAATATCAATCTATAAACTCAGGGTTATGTGTTTCCTTGTCTATAAACTCTTACATCTATCTCAATCTACTAGCCATCTCCCATCACTGGTTGCACAACCCAAGGAATGGTATCCATATCTTTGTCATGCAGTCCCTCAGGTTATCCCACTTCTCTCCAGGGCCTCTAATATTGGCTGGCCAAGAAATCTCTTTGTTGGGGACTCCAGAGGCTATCAACTGTAATTAATTTTATTCAATGACATCCATTTCCCTTTCACATTGTCATGATTTCCACATAGTTTCATGACAACACTTTCCATAATTCTATTATAGCATTAATACAACAACCTAAGATTTCAGAGAAAAATATCAACAAAGAATGGATATAAAAATATCTTTTTCATGCTAAAAAATCACAGATTATATCTACATGCATGGGAGGTACCATGTGCTTTCATAAGAAGTACATGTTTCTCTCTTAACTAGTAATTCCAAATTTCCAAGTTTAGTAAGACTTAGGTTAACCATAAAGCAAGGCTTAATAAGGCTAATTTTAAAGAACCAATGGGAGTAATAAAAGGATGAAATATTTTTCCCTTAGGCCCTAAGTCCCCTTTCATTCCCTTCTAGTGGGATCATAGCTCCCCCATTGTTTTTGCTTTCTCCTTCCGTAGTCTATGATGTATTTTTATTATGATTCAATGTACCACTTTACATATTCCATTACTCAGCTTTTTAGCCATTTATCATGTAGATATATTACTATTCTACGAATCAAAACTGAGGGTATTTCATAGATAGCATTATCACCAAAATCCACTTCAATGTTTCCTTTAGCTCTTGAAACTTGTTGGATATCTCGCAGTTGAATGCCATGTGCTTTGATATTCCACTTTGCACATGTTGATCAACACTAAAGTGTTATTGGTTGAGAAAAGAGAAATTGTGGAGAAGGATATCTCTAGCTTGGATGCCAACTCATCCACTGCAACTTCCGCACTCATCTCAAACTACTTTTGCAGCTGCTTCCATTTTTCGATATTGGCTTTCTTAATGTCCCTCCTTACAAAATTTGAAAAATGTCACATGGATCATAGCCTCCTCCTCAGAATGAGATGAAAAAACCTCTTTTTCCTTGGCCTTCTTGGTTCCTCCTTTAGTCATCCTCCCAATGAGTGGAATATTTTGAGTCTCTTCCACTCTGACCGACAAATTCTCCTCCTAGACAAAGTCATCCTGCAATGTTTCAAAGGTACCTCAAATATTCATTTTTTCCCAAACAAACTTGCTTCAATAATTATGGCAATTTTGGACTTGTTCATACTCTTAGACTAGACTTTGAACTCATAAGTAATAGATGTTAGCTACAGTATTTTGGTTTCTCAAACTATACAAATATTATGAATACACTTGGTCTTTTTGATTCATAAAGGAGCACACAGTCATGCTCATATTTCCACTACTATTATCGTTGAGCATAGTTTACATGTACCTCTTTTAACTTCCCCTATTCTCCATCATTTCCTTCGATTATGGTACCACAATATTGTAAATTGTAACTTCTTGGGGCTACTTCAAAATATATTCTTATGCTAATTGGTCCTTCAAGCTCGGCTATAAGCCACAGAGATATCTTTGAGTTGCTTTCAGTGTTCTTTATCTTTCAATATCAAATAGGTCGACTTGAGGAATTCAATTCGTCTTTATTTTATGTATGAGAAGGGTTCTATTTTCACAAACTTGTGTCACGGATTCCCTATATCCTCACATTATTTATGAAGAGATATAATGCTGCTCATATTCTAATGTCACAGAGATGGGCCTTATATCATCATAATAAATTCTGTCATGAAGTAGCATCCCTTAGGTTTTTGCACAGGATGCCACTAAAATCTGATTCTTGATGATTCAAAAAGTTTTGTGTGTCTTTGTATGGTTCAGATCACAAATATACATGTTCTACTTGTCATAGAGATGCTCAGACTTTTCATAAATGTAAATTCTGTCATTAAGTGTAGCTTCAGATTTGGAATTGATCATAATCTTGGCTTTTATTCACAGTGATGTTTTTGGTCCCTTCTATAGACTATGTACCTTAGTCTTTTCATCCTATAGCATAGAGTAGATCACAAAATTTTGATTCATTTTGCACAAAGGTATAGAGATGCTTAGTCCTTTATGTCACAGATAAGACTTGTTTTGCATGTCTTTAAGTTCATCATTTGTAAATTTAAATTTCTCAGAGATGATCCACATGGTTTTGGTTTCTTTTAACTTCAGATCACAATACACTTCTATCCTTCATCTCACAGTGCCACAGATTTTCGTTGATTACGAAGATGATGGTCTTTTTATATGTCAAAGATGGATAGTCTCCCAAATGATTCGAGCTGCCTTATATAGTGTTAGATAGACCTTGTATCATTTCATGTTGGTGTCATCATTGATGCCTTGAATCTTCAAATATTTGTTACTATAGTAAGCTTCAGATACCTCATAGAAGTGTCACAAAACCTTTTTGTATTGATCGAAGAAGAGTACCTCAGATATTCGTTTTTTCCCAAACAAACTTGCTTCAATCATTATGGAAATTTTGGACTTTTTCATACTCTCATACTAGCCTTTGAAATCAACAGTAATAGATGTCAGCTACAATATATTGGCTACTCAAACTATACAAATTTCATGAATACACTTGGTCTTTTTTATTCAGAAAGGAGCGCACAGTCATGCTCAGATTTCCACTGAAAATATTGTCACAGTAGGTTGTCTTCTTTTAGAAGATTTCATATAATCCATTTGCTTTTTCTTTGATTACTTTGTAGACTATAAATATAATGACTTGTATGCTTATCATAGGAGAAGGTGCCTCTAAAATTCACATTATTATAGGAAACTTACTTCATAAATCAACATAGATACTCAAATATGTGTACCTATGCCAAATATTTTGTCGACAACAGAGATATGACTTTCATCCTTGATTTACAGAGATAATGCCATAAAGTCTTTTCATGTATTACAGGTCTCTTTTTCTAGCCCTAAAGTATTTTGGTCCTTCCTTTATTGATGAGCTCGGTTCACATGAATATTGATGTCTTTATTCAACTTGAATCACATAGGTACTGTGCCTCTTTTAATTCATATTTTAAGGAAAGGATGTCACAAAATTTTGATGATACTTTTCTTAAGGTGCCACAGGGATAAGAAAATAAGCCAACAAAGTGTTATCTTCAATCTGCCTTTCCTTCAACCTAGCTCTGATACCATGTTGAGAAATCAAGATGCTTGTAGATTAGGGTAGATTTCTCTTAACTTGATAATTAATTGTGAATGTTTGTTGGCCTCTTGTTACTTATGTTATCTTCTTCATCAAGAAATTACCAAAAGTACAAAACATGAATATCACAAAGAAACAAAGAACACAAGAAATTAGGCTCCAAGCCAGGGCAAAACCCCACAAGCAGGAAAACCCAAGAAAATCCTCTTCTTACAGAATCAGATCAAAGTGAGATATCCAAGACCCAAGACCAAGACCGAGACTGCCACAAAGACCCATGTCAGCACTCCTCCCATCCATTTCCAACATATCATGGTCAACAAAAGTCAACGCTGGTCAAATCTCATAAATCTGGTCATCTTCTGAAATTTTGGGCCTGCAATACCACAAAAATTAACTCAGAAAATTCCCATGCATGAACAGAAAATAGGGCAGAAAACATAAATTTCTCTCCTTTGACTTTTGCTAAAATTCTCCTTCTTGCATAGAAATCGAAGTGATGGATGGATGATAAAATGAGATTGAACTATCTTGTATTTATACATGTCAAGGAGGTCGGATGGATGTCTCTTTATTCCATCTTGTCCAGGGGGGCGACTTAGTCTTTGTGGTGACATTTTTGACTCTTTGACTTGAAAAATAAATTTTCTTTTTCTTTTACAAGTCCAAATGGGATGTTGACTCAATTACATTTCATTGACTCATGATAAATTTTCTCTTGACTCAGTTGACCCTAAAAGCATGAGGAACATTCTTTGACTAGAAATAAAATAATAATAACAATGAATATTAAAAAATTATAAATACATCAATAATACATTGAATTACATTATGAAGATCGACGATAGTTACATTTTCGATAGGGTCATTTATTTAGAAAAGGACATTACAATCCCCCCTTCCTGATATTGCTTGTTCTCTGGCAATTGCACGTTCTTGTATTGCAAGATCTTTTCTTGCACATATGCAGCCCACTTTAAAATTTCATGAATATATTTGAAGGCTTCATTCACTTTGTTATGATTTCGTGCCTTCATTTTCCATATAAACAAATTATGGTTGCTAATAGATGCATAGAGATCCTTGAATTTCATTGCCACATAATAGTAAGCTTGATGGTATAGTGACTGATTGTTGTGGTGTGCCTCCACTGGACCGAAATCCTTAAACTACTCACATACAGTAAGTGGCACTCTGTTAATTTTCTCCTCAAAAATGTCATATTTATTTAGTAATAGAATGAATGGTGTATCTCTAAAACATGAATGCTCCACAACATTCTCAAAAATGTTCTTTACTGAAGTTCATCTTATTTCTCAGCCCACTTTTGGTCATATTCACTTATAGCAACACAAAATGTTACAGCTCGTACATTCTCAAATATTTCAAGCCACGTACAACCTTCATTTAATCCTTTAGTATTTACTCTAATAAGCTGATACTTCACAATTGGAGTTGGACAATCAAATTTTTCATTATAAGGTTGTGAAATTGGACTATGAACATCGGTTGAAAATTCTATAAATGCTAACACATTACTTTGAGTCACTCTCGCATAATAAATATGAGATTCTGATGGATTGTATGCATTAATTGATAACTCAACAACCCGTTCCTAGAAATTACCAGCAACATCAGGGAGGACATGCAACTCATTTCTTCTTGCATACGTAGCCTGAATTGCAGGGTACTTCCACATTTCATCAACTATTGGGGCATACTCACGTGTTGCAGCTGGGAAAAAACCATCTAAATCCCCCATTTCCATAATTTCCAGAAGCCAATTGCAAAAATGTTTCAATTTTGGATTGAGAGAGTAAGTACATTGAGCAAATTCTTTATCATCACTTCCATGTGAGGTAGAAACTTGTTCATGTACACTGGAATCATCCATATCTGCTAAGATTTCCTCCTCAAAATGCTCACGCCCCTCAAGCAATATGCAAAGGTATTTATATAGGTTGCTCTGTGTCATCAGTTCGATGTTCTGCATCTCCTCCTGTGAAAATTTCTCACCCTTGTAGAGAATTTTTTCCTGTTTGAAAATTGTACTAGCACTAGAGCCTTCTTATCCAAGTAACAAGAGCTTTTGAATCTTCTTATGCTTCAAGAATTCTTGGACAAAACTGCTGGAATGATTATCTGTATTTTCCCTTGAGCCATGATAGTTACTCTGAGGGGCAGGTAACGATAGTAAGGAGCATATCAACCTTGTTGAGAAATTAGGACGTTTAATTCAATTTCTCTTTCATGATAATTAATTGTGAAATTGTTATGCTTCTTTTACTTCGATCTTATCTTTGTTAGCTTATTATGTCTTTCAACAAGTCAATTATCAAAACACAAGAGACACAAAGTTTAGGCTCTTCAAGCCAGGGCCAAAACCTCTCCCTCTTGGAGAGGAAAACCCAAAATCAATTCTTCTTATAGATCTTCCATTAATGAGTACCATAACCATGAAAAAGACCCTTGACACTAGTATGCCTCCAAGACCCTTGTCACTGCTCTTCTCGGCTTCTCTAGATGATCTCTTCTTTCTGCAATGCACTACACCTTTACTGGGGAAGCTCGGTCCCTAGTTTAGCAGACCCAAATTGTGTTCTTCTTGTTGGCTTCCTTTGATCTTTCCTTAGCTTCCTAAAGTCTTCTTCTCGACCTGCTTCCTACATCCTTTAGACTCTTTGAAAGTCAAGACCGAGCCTTTCTTCATGTTGTTGTAGCCTTCCTCTTTACTTTGATTACCTTCGGCCTCCCTCAGATATGAGAGGTAAACTTGCAGACCAAAACAAAGATATGATAAGACTTTATTCCTTCGATAGCACACCTCCTTTCTTGACCTAATCACATATCCTTTCATCGTTGTATTACCTTCTTCATGCATTGTTCTACGCACTAGAAGAGAGACTTATCTTTTGATGTGATAACCTTCTATCTGAAATGTGCGAGGTGGTATAGACCCAAAAAAAAGGTAAGTATACCTCTTATTTTCTTCCCAGACTAGCCTCCTATTCTCGCATCAATGTAGACCCAAAATTCGCTCTTATATCACAGACATGATCCAAAATTTCTTACACCATAATGAGGCTGCATCATCCTTTATATAGTGACTGGCTTTAGCTTGTAGGCTGTAGTGTCCCTTCTTAGTGAGATAGGTTTGATGACACTTAGAGATGGTGATTTTGATATAATGATATAATATGATGTATGAAAGACTTATGTACATGCTTATATACTATGACCTGGTTTGGGTCACTTGGTTGTTGTGTGCTTATGATAATATCTATGTTTGCGTGCACAAGAATTGATTTTGGTTAAGAGCATATTAGCGATGTTTTATCTTTTGGTGTCCTATTTTGGACATAGGTGTATGACATGAATGGTGATTCAAACTTGAGACACAGATCCATGGATGATCATGGTTAGGTGGAACATATGGTTAATTATGATTTATGGATGATACATGATTTGTATGATTATATGTGTGTAATATCGTACTAAGCATGATGTGGCAGGGGACTTGGTCATTGCCAACAGGGATGCTCAAGTTATAAATGACTGCAGAAGTCATTTCTCCAAAACCAAAATGACTGTGGAAGTCATGCACAATATTTGTTAAAATTTGAATAAGTTAATTATGAAATTCATTTGATTTATTTTATCAATGAGATTGTGATGTGTGCAGGTCATGGAAGAAGACCTTACCAATGAACCATCAGATGGGTAAAAGCTCACAATCAATACCTTAAGGTGAAACGCGGAGTTTCAAAGCAGAATAGATGAGAAGCCATGGAAATTAGGGCGCGGAGTCCTAAATCCATGAAATATAAAGACGTGGAGTCTTGGATATATGATAAAAGGATTAGGACGCGGAGTCCTAAACCCATGAAATATAAAGACGCGGAGTCTTGAATCTATAAGGAAATGTTTGGGGCACGGAGTCCTGAATATTTAAAAAGATCAAGGTGTGGAATCTTGGATCTTTAGAGTAGATCAGGGCGCGGAGTCCTCAATCTACTAAGGCATGAAGATGCATACAATAGGGGTGCGGAATCCCTATTATCCGGAAGAAAAATACCACTCATGGGCAGCTCACATATGAATTTCCTTAATAAAATCTCATTCCTAACAATTTTGGAGTGGCTTTCCAAAAATAGAAAGTCATGTCTACTATTTCAAGTATGACTTTCCAAAAATAGTAAATCACCTCCAATCAATGGGTAAACAAGTATACTTGAAGGAAAATCACTTAACTTATGATTAATCAATCGTTATAGTTCAATCTTGACTTAATCCTCAATATTATTAATATTATTAATATTATTATTATCTTTTATGAGACTATGATATTATTATTAAAAGGGAACTATATCTCCTCAATCACTTCACACCTCTCTCCTTCATGACTCTCATGGCTCTATGTAACTCTCTCTATTTTAAATAATACATTACACTCTCTTTTATGCACTCATCAAGGAATGGCATATTCCTCTTACACTCATTAAATATATGTCATAAAATATTCCTCTTACACTCATTAAATATATGTCATAAAATATTCCTCTTACACTCACCTTAATGCATATGTTACACTCTCCTTAAATAAGGCATGCATACCTCTCCTTAATGGCATAAGTTACACTCCTCTAAATGGAATACAATGCATGCATATTAATCCTCCTTTATGACAAGAATTTGTTGCTCCTCCTATATATGAGTCTCATGTATTCTCATTTGGGGGGAGAGGGGGTAATGCCAAGAGTGGAAGAGACTTGAGGAATATTGTGAAAGGGAGAGATATGGAGAGTATCCAATTACTTCCAAAAAAAAAATCTGAATTTCTTACTAATCTACTAAGTATCTATTGAGGTTGAACATTAGTGGTATTTAGAGGAAGCGAAAACTATCTTCATTAGTTTTCCTTGCATCTCTCTCTCTCTATTGTTGTATTTTGGTACTGGTTGTGAGCTTTTACAGCTCGGGGGTTCCAGGGGGAGGAGTTCTCCCTGGATATGGTTGGGTGGAAAACCGGATGGTTCAAATGAGTTGGTTAAGGGATCGAAGGTGGATCATATTCTCAACGATTGGAGCTGAATATCTCTTCAAGTATAATTTCCATTGTCCTAAAATTATAGTATAGCTTTAGCATAAAATAAAAAGTAGACATTTAAATTGTTGTAAGCATCTAATTTTGGTTTAGGCTTATGTTATCTAGAATATTATTGATTAGTTAAAAATGAAGACTAGATCAATCTATATGTATGGACGTTTGGATCTCAATATTGGAGTTATTATTGGTATAGTTTATGGTAATAATCTTGGTATTGTAGCATTTGAGAAAGGAAAGCCAAATATTGTTGAAGGTAATTTCAATAAATAAATTCCAAAGGAATTGGGTAAGCATTTCATGATTTATGGTTATGTTTCAAGTAATTAATAGATGCATGTTTTATAAATGGTTTTAGGATAGTTTGCAAAGTGTTTGACAAAATCTGTGAATGAGTAATGTTATAAATTTATTTATGCACGAATAAGTGCTAACTTGCAGCTTACATCAGAAGTAAGAAAATGGACATGTACCCAAAATATGCTTGGAGGAATTACAGAATCAACCCTTAAAAGAAAATGAAAAAATAATGGCAGCTAAAGTATAGTTTGGAAGATCAAATGCTTGAGGTAAGTTGGAGATAAATTTCAATTATGGCTTATGTTTCATATTCTTCAATGTTTTGTTATTCAAGTTGTTGTAATAGTACTATCAGAATTTTGACAGAAAGCCTTAATGGCGGTAGCGTTCAGGGCTTCCATGTGTTGGTTAAATTGTAGCAATTGGTGCAAAAAACTTGTCAATCATGTCAAATGAATTAGCTTGTGGGTGGTAAAATGTTTCAAGAACTCATATGATGGATTTAGAAATGTGTGATTTCAATGAGCATATATTAGTAGCATAACTCTGGGTTTTTTTTCCTCATGTAGAGGTGTAGTTGTAAGTTTTCATTCCATATGTTTGACAAAAGTCATAAATGAAACATTTAGGCTATAAATTTTGTTTTTTTTAAGAAACGCATTCCTGGGCATTTTTAATTCGATTCAGCCCAACATCAGGGGGTATCCGTGCCTAAAGGACATGTAACCCCTGATTTCATTCCAAAAAAATACTTTTCAGAACCCAGATCAGAAATCTGGGCGATTTGGAAGATTGCTGCTGTGAGTTATGTGCGCCTGTTTTTGAGTATTTGATGAAAGACTAAGATTATTTAGTCCCTATTTTAAGATGGAAATATTTAAAGTTTCAATTCTGAATTTTATGAGATAAATATGTTGAAAAATAATCTTAAATTCATTGTTGCTAAGTGTTTGATAAAATGCCTCGATGACTTTTAATTGCATGCTTGCAAAGTGTTTGTCATAAGGGCTCAATGAGTGTAGAGTGCATGTCTGCAAAGTGTTTGTCAAAAGTCTTGAATGGCTGTAGCTTTTGTGCCTATAAATTGTTAGTTACTGTTTTTTTTTATGTTACTATAAATTATAAATAAACTATTTAATGGGTGTAGCTTCCTATGTCTGAATGTTTTTGGTATGAATGTGAAAATGAATTTAATAATTTGCTGAAGTGTGAATAAGACAGTTTTTTTTCTTGTATTATCTAAAGCTTTCAAAAAAAAAAAGGCTTGTTGTTGGGAACAATTTTACAATGACTAATTCTTTAGGATTTTGTGCAAATAAGTATTAGTGATTATGTGATATCTACTTCTCTCTCTTACTAATAGTGGGTAAGGTGGGACCTTACATATGGTATCAAAGCAAGTTACAACACTAGGGCCTAATGGGCCAACATGCTTACTTGTAGGTTGATGATGTATGAATGCTGATTTTGCATGCATGTTGAGTTGTTGTATATCTTGACTTGGAAGCATATTATTTATTCTTATTATGTCATTTAGAAACTCATGAAAGAAAAAAGAAAAAAATTGCTTTCTTATATTCCTTTATTTTTTTGTTAAGACATATTATTAGCAATATGTTAAAATGCTTAAAGACATGCTGGGAAATGATGTGCTTGAGAAAGTTCGGGTTAAACCAAAGTATGTGAATGCCTTGATTGTCAATTTATGAGTGAGATAGTTGGACTGCATGCATGGTTGCATATATGTTTAATGCATAATTTTCAATGTGATATGAGCTTAGTAGCCATCCTTACTAGCTGAAATCATATCTACCAAGATAAATATTGGCTTAATTTGGACTATAGTATGATGACCTTGGTGTGTATGCTTTGAGAATGAGTAACAAGTGTAAGGCTAAGATTCCATTAGCGTGATTATTGAGTTCTACATGATAATTTTTAATCTTTTTGTACCTACACTAAAGGAAACTTAACTAAAAGCTACCTTGAAAGATGTCACTTTTAACTGTGAATGTAAATTCAAGAGTAATGTATGTATATTAATTAGATGTGTTAAAATATGATTTCGGAATACATTCTTAATGAGTAAGAATGAAGTTTCTCTGATTTCTTTGACGTGATTTTGTGTATTTTGGGTTGACATTAGACATCAAATAACTTTAAATTACTCAAATACTAGGTTGAGGTATGAACTTCCTAATAAACAAGAGGCTTAAATGATTGGTGCATGATGGGTTGTGGAAGCCATTTTAAGGAACACTTGAATGTTATGTTTTCCTTAAGCTAATGTATGGGTGTGGAATCCATACTAGCATATATCTATGAGAAAATGTATGGGTGTGGAATCCATACTAGCATATATCTATGATCTAATGTATGGGTGTGGAAACCATACTAGCATATATCTATGAGAAAATGTATGGGTGTGGAATCCATACTAGTATATATCTATGAGATAAGTAATGAGGTAAGGTATGGGTGTGGAATCCAAAGTAAAATATATCTATGAGCTAAGTAATTCTTCTAGTTAGAATATTTTGATGGAATCTGATATTCATGATTAAGGAGTGATTATGTGTAATTAAAGTTAAATGGATAGAGATTTGTAACACAAATTTGCTTGAGCTTTAAATCCATTATTTTATTTTTATTTCAAATGAAGATACTAAGATTGGTATACTAAACACCATTAGGTGGTTTAGAATGTTTGGAATAATTGATTTTGATATATGGAAGTGTGAACTAGATATATGTCCTCTAGTATTGTAATCCTTTTGTATGTATTGAATTTAGGTAGAATTAAAATGACTTTTAAATTCTTGAGATGTAGAAAAAGATTATTGTGATAAGTTGATTGGCTTAAGAGAAATTAGGTCTAGGAAAGCCATAATAGTCTCTCTAATGATTTTATCAGTTGAATATTGGTTGCATTCTATTTAACTAAATTAATTAGAGAAATTATGAGGATTGAACTCATGTATTGCTCTAAGCTATTGCTAGTTCGATGATCACGTCAAAATTCAATTTTTTTTATAAATTATGAAGAGAATAACATGTTTATAAGGTAAATATTTTATGTGGTGATAACTTGTTTTATTTGAAATTAAAGAAAAAAAAAAGCATGTGATAAATGAAAAGCTTAGTTGAGTTCTTGTTTTACAAGAATATGTGCTTGTGATATTTTTTTAGGGGGAAATTGAAGGATAGTGAGATCACATTTTTATGAATTGGAATTCTTGCTTGATTTAGAAGCCTAAGATGAGTGTATTGTATGTGGAATGGAAGAGATTGTTGGATTTAGGAATTTTTTTGTTGGGATGTATAGTTGTTTGAGTATTTATTAGTCCTACAAAATGTTGCAATAATTTGAGAAGGTGGTAATTATCCTTAAAAAAAAGGGGGGGGGTCTAACTTTAGGCTAGAAATTCCCTTGTGATAGTCTAAATCTTAACAAGATTCATCACATTTTGAGAAATGTATGGTTTTCATATCTTGTTGTTGTGTACGTATTAATAGTAAGGAATAAGATATGAAATCAAATGATTTGATTAATTACTGAATATAAATCATGACTGATTTCATAGTTGGAAAATAAATTGACATAAAGTTATCAAGGTTACCATATTTTCATAATTGTGTGAGTTGTTCTTGATTACAAGCCACTTTCAAAAATATATCATTAATCTACTTTCAGAATGAAGATCTTCTAAATAAGTCATTTCATAATTGATTCTCAAGTTAGAGAAGTGAATAATAATGAAGATTATGCAAACTAAAGGAATGATCTATAATACATAAGTGGGTCAAGGAGGACTGTATTTAACCTTAGGTTGTTAGTTAAAAAAAAAAAAAATGGTGCCTTGAACCTCAAATTGTATTTTTTCCTAAAGAGTAGACGTTTAGTAAAAACTAAAGATAAATCCTAAATATTCCGATTGCAAGGATGTCTTATGGAATGTAAAGAGGAAAATTGGATTGAGAAGACATAAATCAAGTGGGATGCAATAGTGTGTTTTATATATGACATCATGTTTTGCTATGTAAGAGTGGGTTTTATATATAACATCATGTTTTGTTGCATAATTTCACTCGCAATTGTATGTGGATTATTTTATTCTTATTGTATGCCAATTTGATTGTGATATGGGATGGACCATCATTGTTGTGTATACAACCAATGTGTGTTCTATTTATAGCTTGGAAAATCTCAACATACTACAGAACCTTGAAGATGACACATGTAGAATTCACATAGACTATGACAAAGAAAAATAGGTAGAATATCAAATTATTATAGATAAATTAAGTAGATATCATATCAATTACATACAATATTATTTTATAAGGTACTATAAATTGTATGGTTGGTTTTGATATATAAATCTTTGGTATTTTATATCAAAACATGTCTAATATGGCATGGATATGTTTTCTACTTGATTAAGAATGGTATGTTTAGCTTTCATGGGGTTGCTTCCAATTTAGAAAACATTAACCTATGGATTGGCATGAAGAAAAAATAAAAAATAAATCAAATATATATACATAAGGTTAACAACTTATTGATAGGAGAATCTAAAAGAGCTAAGCATCTTATGACCGTAGGAAAAACTTCGGGCCAAGTTTAGCCCAAGAAGGGGAGTATGTAGTGTCCCTTCTTAGTGAGATAGCTTTGATGACACTTAGATATGGTGATTTTGATATAATGATATAATATGATGTATGAAAGACATATGTACATGCTTATATGCTATGACCTGGTTTGGGTCACTTGGTTGTTGTGTGCTTATGATAATATCTATGTTTGCGTGCACAAGAATTGATTTTGGTTAAGAGAATATTAGCGATGTTTTATCTTTTGGTATCCTATTTTGGACATAGGTGTATGACATGAATGGTGATTCAAACTTGAGACACAGATCCATGGATGATCATGGTTAGGTGGAACATATGGTTAATTATGATTTATGGATGATACATGATTTGTATGATTATATGTGCATAATATCGTACTAAGCATGATGTGGCAGGGGACTTGGTCATTGCCAATAGGGATGCTCAAGTTATAAATGACTGCGGAAGTCATTTCTCCAAAACCAAAATGACTGTGGAAGTCATGCACAATATTTGGTAAAATTTGAATAAGTTAATTATGAAATTCATTTGATTTATTTTATCAATGAGATTGTGATGTGTGCAGGTCTTGGAAGAAGACCTTACCAATGAACCATCAGATGGGTATGAGCTCACAATCAGTACCTTAAGGTGAAACGCGGAGTTTCAAAGAAGAATAGATGAGAAGCCATGGAAATTAGGGCGCGGAGTCCTAAATCCATGAAATATAAAGACGTGGAGTCTTGGATATATGATAAAAGGATTAGGACGCGAAGTCCTAAATCCATGAAATATAAAGACGTGGAGTCTTGAATATATAAGGAAATGTTTGGGGCGCGGAGTCCTGAATATTTAAAAAGATCAAGGTGTGGAATCTTGGATCTTTAGAGTAGATCAGGGCGCGGAGTCCTCAATCTAATAAGGCATGAAGATGCATACAATAGGGGTGTGAAATCCCTATTATCCGGAAGAAAAATACCACTCATGGGCAACTCGTAGATGAATTTCCTTAATAATCTAATTCCTAACAATTTTGGAGTGACTTTCTAAAAATAGAAAGTCATGTCTACCATTTCAAGTATGACTTTCCAAAAATAGTAAATCACCTCCAATCAATGGGTAAACAAGTATACTTGAAGGAAAATCACTTAACTTATGATTAATCAATCGTAATAGTTCAATCTTGACTTAATCCTCAATATTATTAATATTATTAATATTATTATTATCTTTTATGAGACTATGATATTATTATTAAAACGGAACTATATCTCCTCAATCACTTCACACCTCTCTCCTTCATGACTCTCATGGCTCTATGTAACTCTCTCTATTTTAAATATTACATTACACTCTCTTTTATGCACTCATCAAGGAATGGCATATTCCTCTTACACTCATTAAATATATGTCATAAAATATTCTTACACTCATTAAATATGTGTCATAAAATATTCCTCTTACACTCACTTTAATGCATATGTTACACTCTCCTTAAATAAGGCATGCATACCTCTCCTTAATGGCATAAGTTACACTCCTCTAAAAGGAATACAATGCATGCATATTAATCTTCCTTTATGACATGAATTTGTTGCTCCTCCTATATATGAGTCTCATGTATTCTCATTTGAGGGGAGAAGGGGTAATGCCAAGAGTGGAAGAGACTTGAGGAATATTGTGAAAGGGAGAGATATGGAGAGTATCCAATTACTTCCAAAAAAAAAAAAAATCTGAATTTCTTACTAATCTACTAAGTATCTATTGAGGTTGAACATGAGTGGTATTTAGAGGAAGTGAAAACTATCTTCCTTAGTTTTCCTTGCATCTCTCTCTCTACTGCTGTATTTTGGGTACTGTTTGTGAGCTTTTACAGCTCAGGGGTTCCAGGGGGAGGAGTTCTCCTTGGATATGGTTGGGTGGAAAACCGGATGGTTCAAATGAGTTGGTTAAGGGATCGAAGGTGGATCATATTCTCAACGATTGGAGCTGAATATCTCTTCAGGTATAATTTCCATTGTCCTAAAATTATAGTATAGATTTAGCATAAAATAAAAGGTAGACATTTAAATTGTTGTAAGCATCTAATTTTGGTTTAGGCTTATGTTATCTAAAATATTATTGATAAGTTAAAATGAAGACTAGATCAATCTATATGTATGGATGTTTAGATCTCAATATTGGAGTTATTATTGGTATAGTTTATGGTACTAATCTTGGTATTGTAGCATTTGAGAAAGGAAAGACAAATATCAGTTAGCTACACCACAAATAAATTCCAAAGACTGGCAGGCATTACCCATTTATGAACTGCTTCAAGTACTACATGCATGTTTTATAAATGGTTTTAAGATAGTTTGCAAAGTGTTTGACAAAATCATGAATGAGTATTGTTATAAATTTATTTATGTGCACTAATAAGTATAACTTGCAACATCGAAGTAAGAAAATGGAAATGTACCTAAAATATGCTTGGAGAATTGTTTAATCAACCCTAAAAGAAAATGAAAAAATAATGGCAATAAAGAGCAGTTTGAAGATCAAATGCTTGAGTGTAAGTTGGATAAATTTAGTTGAGGAAGCTATGTTTCATATTCTTCGTTGTTTTATCCACACTACCATACATATTCGGGATTTCTTGACAAGAAAGCTTCCAATGGCAGAGCATTCGTGGCTGCCATATGTTTGTTAAATTGTAGCAATTGGTGCAAAAAGCTTGTCAATCATGTCAAATGAATTAGCTTGTGGGTGGTAAAATGTTTCAAGAACTCATATGGTGGATTTAGAAATGTATGATTTCAATGAGCATATCTTAGTAGCATAACTCTGGGTTGTTTTTCCTCATGTAGAGGTGTAGTTGTAATTTTTCATTCCATATGTTTGACAAAAGTCATAAATGAAACATTTAGGCTATAAATTTTGTTGTTTTAAAGAAACGCATTCCTGGGCATTTTTAATTCGATTCAGCCCAACATCAGGGGGTATCCATGCCTAATGGACATGTAACCCCTGATTTCATTCCAAAAAAAATAATTTTCAGAACCCAGATCAGAAATCTGGGCGATTTGGTAGATTGCTGCTGTGAGTTATGTGCGCCTGTTTTTGAGTATTTGATGAAAGACTAAGATTATTTAGTCCCTGTTTTAAGATGGAAATATTTAAAGTTTCAATTTCTGAATTTTATGAGATAAATATGTTGAAGAATAATCTTAAATTCATTATTTCCAAGTGTTTGACAAAATGCCTCAATGACTTTTAATTGAATGCTTGCAAAGTGTTTGTCATAAGGGCTCAATGAGTGTAGGGTGCATGTCTGCAAAGTGTTTGTCAAAAGTCTTGAATGGCTGTAGCTTTTGTGCATATAAATTGTTAGTGTAAAATTCTTAGTTACTGTTGTTTTTATGTTACTATAAATTATAAATAAACTATTTAATGGGTGTAGCTTCCTATGTCTACAAGTTTTTGGTATGAATGTGAAAATGAATTTAATAATTTGCTGAAGTGTGAATAAGACAGTTTTTTTTCTTGTATTATCTAAAGCTTTCAAAAAAAAAAAGGCTTGTTGTTGGGAACAATTTTACAATGACTAATTCTTTAGGATTTTGTGCAAATAAGTATTAGTGATTATGTGATATCTACTTCTCTCTCTTACTAATAGTGGGTAAGGTGGGACCTTACATAGGATGACATGAGGTTTGTGTGTAAGCCGACTTCATCAAGGAGAATATTCACCATCTTTAAGCCGACTTGTGGAGCATATTGACAAGGTCTTGAAGGCACACATTTACATCAATAAATTGTCTTTATAAGTGTAACGCCAATTCATATACATGACTCTAAATTATATATATTTATGACAAGATGACAAACCCTTAAAAGACATCAAGAAGAAGTCTTTGACCTATAATAAAAAAATCCTTGCTCATGAAACCCATGATGCACAAGTATTACAAAGTACATTTTATTATCTTTGTCTTCTTCATTACACAAATTCATAATTACAAGTCATTATGAAGACCAAACTTAGTTACACGTTCCAACGTTACCTCTTAACTAGGGAGGTATTCATAATGGTACATGGTCACTCTCAATCTGAAGAATCTCATATTAACCATCATTGGCACAGTGCAAGGCCTTGATTAACAACTCCATCTCTTCACGATGCCATGAACTACAAGGCTGGCGAGACCAATGATTATAGAAATCTTCATCATTGCCTCCAAGGTACATACTCCACCCACGTGTTCACCGAGTATGACCTCATAGGACTATTCTTTTGGGGATAGCTAATCCTCAAATAATACTCGTACTTTCATGACTACTCTTACCTTGGATACCCTAATACATCCCTAAAACAGTATTAGATTCCAGATGATTATCTAATCCCACATTCAGTCTTTCAGGTGAAGACCAGAATGATATGTCTATCTCTCCCTCTTAATTAGGGAGGACATACCCATTCCTATCAAGGAATGTTCTCAAGCTCCCTCTTATCCAAGGACTTGTCAAGGCTCCCTCTTAGCCAAGGACTAGTATAGGCTCCTAGGGACTTGCTTCCAAGTTTCTACCAGGTAAGAAACTTATTACCGGCCCCCCTCTTAATTAGGGACCTGTAGCAGCAATGATGAAAACATCGAGTTTCTCATGAAGAACTAATTTCTTTGATTTCATGGATTTTTTCGTTGTTGAGGAGTATTCATCTTTGGGATATCTTCATTAGGGCTCAAATCACCCATCACTTTTCATTTTTGTTCGAAAGTGATCCTTTAATTTTTCATTTGGTCTACCTTCATATCATGTTGCTTTCCTTCAAACCATACTTCTTCCAAGTATCTTACATCCTACAATATGGTTATCAACTTGTGGAAGACATATGCTTCCCTTTGGCTGCCTTGAATAAGGTCGTTAGATATTATTCAATTATAAATATGAATACTTAAATCAAAATTTACCTTAGTGATGATCTTTCACCATGACATCCTTCTTGTAGACATCAACATCCTTTTTTATCTCCTAAAGATATGTATTGTCAAGGGTCTCTATCTTTTCTAGACTTATATTAGAGTCCACATATCTTCCCTGGAGATCTCCTAGTCAAGTCTTGTTGCCTTCCTTGGATGTTGATTGCTTCTTTCCATGGTTGTACTTCCCATGATATCTTCCTTTTTTTTTCTCCACAATTTTATTTCATTCCCAAGAACTTCCATTGTTCAGTTCTTTGATAATGTACAACCACCTCATATTCCATATGAGGACATATTATGTCGATTTCATCTAGTGTAGATCATGCCCTTTTGGCAACCTATGCATCAGAAGAGTTTCTGCTTTCTATTTTGATCATACTTCTAAAGATAGAAGTATACTACCTACAACCACATAGCATGACTTCATAGCATCTAGTGTCAACATATATATACATGTACCTCATTATTTTCCTTTTGAGTCATCTTGCTATAGGTTTCCTTAGAATGAAAGAGTTTCATTTTCTTCCTAACTAGTGAATCCAAAGAGGATTCCATTAGAAAATGTCAACACCCGTTTCCATATTGATTATTTAATGATGACCCTTGATCTAGATGACTGCCTTACATAAATATTGTTTTCAGTGAGGTTCCTAGGAACCACTTCTTTCATGGCTCTCTTGTTGACTGTTGTGGTCTTATTCCTTGGAAGTTTTTATCAACATGATTTCCATGCAAGATATTATAATTTTTCTTGAAACTTCCCTATTTTTGCAAAGAAGTTAGCGTCCTGCTAGTGATTAATTTGAAACTATATTTTAGTGGAAAAAATCACTGTTTTTTGGTGGAACAGTTCATAATTTATTCTGATTTTTTTTTTTGCAAGTGTACTATTCACGGTGATAAATGTGTGGTTTACTTCAGAAGGTTTTCAGTTCTTTCTAGATACACTTTTCATCATTTTATTTGAATATTTCCCTAGTGCTTTACCTTCATATTTTATCCCCTGCACAATTGCTCCTGAGGTCCATGTTGTTATGTTTATTGGTTTTTTCTGTGGAAACTTTTTCCTGAGGTTCTGCAAGGTAAATACAAATGCAAAAAATATTGTTTACATATTGATATTTGTTCAAGACATTCTTGTGTGATACTTGAATTTCATAAATCTAGATTTCTATTTCATTATCTATATCAATATATAAGAACAGGCCCATGGATTGCTCATGTTTCTCAAACTATGGAGTTGTTCCTTTCCTGTTGCATGTTCTTTTATATTGTTATGTTGTGATTCAAATTTATAGTTGTGCTTTCCAATCATTCTCCTACGTAGTACATGCTTTATTAGACTATATCAAAAATTATTCGTATTGTCTTTTTATTATGTATATTGAACATATTATTTCTAGCAACTTTTCATCTTCCTAGATTTTCTATTCCTTTGGTGTATCTTTGCACCTTTAGGGGCAATTGCTAGTTTAAAGTCTAATTCTTTAAAGGGTGCTAGCTCAATGGAAGAGCACCTGCTTTACAAGCAGGAGGTTGGTGGTTCGATTCCATCGTGCCCTGATATTCATAGGGGAATGAGGATGATCAGTTTTTGGTGATGGATGATCTTTTGACCATCACCAATGAGCTTATGGTGAAATTTTTCGACCCTCAACAAAGTATGAAATGGTGACGGTCAATGAATGCCACCATATATATGCATCAATAGTGACGACCATTAAATGTCCGTCACTATAAATCTTTTTTGTTGATATGAAATGGTGAGGGTCATTGTTTGTCATTATAGTCATTATTCATGACAGACCTTGATGTCACCAATGAGTTTATGGTGACGGTCAATGAACATCGCTATATATATGCACTAATAGTGACGGCCATGAAAATTCCATCACAAAAAATCGTTGTTGTTCATATGAAATGGTGATGGTCACTATCTGTCATTATAATCAATATTCGTGACGGACTTTGAATGTCACCACAACACATACTTTTGGCGACGCCACCTTTGGTGACATTCAGTTTTTTGGTGATGGAGGCTATTATCCGTCACCATTACTCATATGAAATGGTGACGATCACTATCCGTCACTATAAATCATTATTGGTGATGGACCTTGAATGTCACCACAACATCTATACTTTTAGCGATGCCACCTTTGGTGACGTTCCATTTTTGGTGACGAAGGCTCTTTTGACCCTCACCAATGAGCTTATGGTGACCATTTTCGCCCCTCACCAATGTCCTTTTTTCTTGTAGTGGTTGCGTGAGGGTGGTGGTGGTACACATTCCCTTGCTAGCCAATCAATAGGTGGTGGCCAATCGCGTGAGGGTGGTGGTACAAATTCCCCCAGTGGTTAATCAATGGGTGGTCATATTGGTTCTCAACTAATGGGTGGTGTCCAATCAATGGGCGGTCATGTTAGTTCTCAACCATCTCAGGGTGGGCATGATGCTGCTAAGCCATCTAAAGGTGGTCATCAATTTGAATATTATTGTCATTCAATTATTAATTTATTATATTATTTATATAATTTTTTTTATGGTTAAAAAGAAAATTTGTACAAATTTGTTCACATGTTTTTTTTATTTATACATAATTTTATATATTGATGCAGAGGGTGAAAATGTTGCTTGAAAAATACATAGGCTAGATCACGTTATTGAAGAAGAAGGTTGTACACCAACCACGACTTATCCTTATGAAATTCCCGATTATTTACCTTGGGAAACAAACATCCAACAATGCACATTGCAAGGTGCGAACATCTTTATTCAAAATTGAATAAATATATTCTATCTTTGAAACTCCCTACTGAGAGTTGAGAAAGCTTAGAAATAGTTATGCACTCTTTAAGCACACTTGTAGATTTTTACAAAAACCCTGGGCCAACGACTAATACTTTTGTAGAAGTGAAGAATAAAATAAAGGAAACAGTAATGGATCCCAATGCATGTGATGATGTTAAAAACAGAGTTACAAAAGAAATGGAAAAATCTATGTTTAATTTTAAAGAAGGGTCAAAAAGAAAGATGTTAAAGGTGCAATATTTCAAGCACCCTAATATAGCTTGCCATTTGTATGATAGGAACCTTGTAGCCTATGAATGACTACCATGGAATGACAAAGTTCTTGTTTATTTAGCAAAATTATTTTATGCAGAATTATTTTTGGGAATGAAAGCCAATTATAATGACCTTCCTTCTTAATTTTTTGGTCTTGTGAAAGGTCAATTATGTGACCATAAGGGTGCTAAGCGTGATGCTGATTTTCCTCGCCCCGAGCCACTATTGGTAAAATTACCTCCTCATGTGGAAAATAAGTGTTTAGAGATGGATGCCCCTTCTTAAATTAGTCGAGAAGCAAGGGATGCCATCATAGATAATGTTCAGACTGGACTTGGTGGAATTGATATTGGTATGAATCGACAAAGAGCACGAGATAATGCATGTGCTATTTTTTTGTATAGTACAAATGATGAGATAGACAACATGAGTGTTTAAGAGATTAGATCATATGCAAAGAATTGTCGCAATGGTTGGAAAGAATCAATTCTTCATGAGGAAGAGGGCATGTGATCGATATGTGTTAATGGTTAGGGTGAATATTTTAATGTAATTTGTAATTTACGTATAAATTTTTATTTGTATATGTTAATACAACAAAAATGTATCATATGTTCATCATTTTCACTTAACAGGTTTGTTGAACAAAATTTTTGATAATATCACGGTCCAAGGTTCAGGTTTTGTTAATGAAGGTGCTATTTTGGGAAATGTTAGTGTTTTTTAAGAGTTCATGATGCTGATGTATAATTATTATTCTATTATTAAATCGGTGTCATGATGACATATTTTTAAAAGAAATAATTCTATACACACATGTATATAATTAAATGTTAACATATTTTGATTTCGTCTGATGTTTTCGCAATGTAGCCACCATTTTCTTCCCTGTTAAGATATGTGTCAAATCCACCATCATAAGTATTCAAATTTTCACTTATGTTTCAAGTTATAAATTGAAGTGAAGGTTTCATTAAAAAATGAAATATAGATCTTGAGTTATTTTACAGTTTTAAAATTTTTGAATTTTAGGTTTGTGGAGATGATTTCTATTCTCCAAGGACTTTAGCGATGGAGTGTATGATGGAGATAGGAGTATCGAAACAATTTGAACAAGAAATTGTCTAACATTTTTTTTAATATTATTGCATTAGTTTATGCATTTTAATTTGAAAATTTTTAATATATATATATATATATATATATATATATATATATATATATATATATATATATATATACATGCTTATACATGTGTATTGTACAGTTTATCGTGGAGGATGTTGATGCAGGGCCAACACGGGACAATGGAGGGGGAAATACATGAGGTATTGCATGAAATTTTCATTTTTTTTTCATTTAGTTTGTTCTATTGAAGATCTACATTATTATTCAATTTTAAAACATTAAATTTTAATTTTAGTATGTATGTAATATAAATTTCTTATACATGTGTACATATATATGTATATGAAATTAGGGCCAACAAGGGAGAATGAAGGGGGGACAACATGAGGTATTGTGATTTTTTTTTTTCATTTTTGTTTTTTGATGAAGTTCTACATTCTCATTCAATTTTAAAAAATTAAATTTAATGTTTAAAAGTTATGTAGGTTCCCCAATATTCAGATGATAGTGCAAGGAGCCTGCTGGAAAATACATTGCAGCCAAATTCTCTATTTGATTGATGCACGTGCAACATTTTATTTGATCTAGTATTTTTATAACTTGAACATGTGTCATATTTACTTTTCTATATAACTTGATTCCTGTAAAACTTGATACATTGTTATATTTACTTTTATTGAATGATTTTAAATTTTGGATAGTTGTTACATTTGGCATGTGATCACATGTTGCTATATAATGTTAACTTATATGATCTTAGATTATGTTTTGTTTTTAAAACTTGTTGTTTTGTCACTTGTTATTTAAAATGAATCTAGATTGAAATTGCAAATTACAAAATACATGTGGTCCATGTTATGCATTTGAACATGTGTGAATTTTATATAATTCAGTGTAAATGTCTATTAAAGGTGATATTTAGGGACATTTATCATGTGTCATTTAAAATAATCATATATATGGTTTTACATATTTAAGTTCATGAATATATGTAACAATGATTGAAGTCCATTTGCATTTAGTTGTTACATTTTCCATACATGATGGCTTGTTGTTATAATGTTAACTTAGATTCAATCTTAGCTTAAATGTTTTGTTTTTAAAGCTCAAGTTGTTTTGTCACTTTTTATTTAAAATGAATCTATATTGAAATTGAAAATTACAACACATGTGGTACATGTTAAATGCATTTGAACATGTATGAATGTTAAATATAATTAGGACATGTCTATTAAAAGTGATATTTAGGGGTACATTTTGCACACATGATCATGTGTCATTTAAAACAATTGTATATGGTTTTACATATTTAAGTTCATGAATATGTAACAATGATTGAAGTACATTTGCATTTAGTTACATTAAATTTTGCATACATGATGACTTGTTGTTATAATGTTAACTTAGATTCAATCTTAGATTAAATGTTTTGTTTTTAAAGCTCAAGTTGTTTTGTCGTTTGTTATTTAAAATGAATCTAGATTGAAATTGCAAATTACAAAACACGTGGTACATGTTAAATTTATTTGAACATGTATGAATGTTATATAATTAGGACATGTCTATTAAAAGTGATATTTAGGGGCACATTTTGCACACATGATCATGTGTCATTTAAAACAATCATAGATGGTTTTACATATTTAAGTTCGTGAATATGTAATAATTATTTAAGTACATATGAATTTAGTTACATTACATTTTTCATACATGATGACTTGTTGTTATAATGTTAACTTAGATTCAATCTTAGATTAAATGTTTTGTTTTTACAGCTCATGTTGTTTTGTCATTTGTTATTTAAAATAAATCTAGATTGAAATTGAAAATTAAAAAACACATGTGGTACATGTTAAATGCATTTGAACATGTATGAATGTTATATAATTAGGACATGTCTATTAAAAGTGACATTTAGGTGTACATTTTTCACATGATCATGTGTCATTTAAAACAATTATAGATGGTTAAATACATATTTAATTTCATGAATATGTAACAATGATTGAAGTACATAAATGCATTTAGTTAAATCACATTTTGCATTCATGATGACTTGTTGTTATAATGTTAAATTAGATTCAATCTTAAATTAATTTTTTGTTTTTAAAGCTTACGTTGTTCTGTCATTTGTTATTTAAAATGAATCTAGATTGAAATTGCAAATTACAAAACACATGTGGTACATGTTAAATGCATTTTAACATGTATGAATGTGATATAATTAGGACATACATCTATTGAAAGTGATATTTAGGTACATTTTGCACATGATCATGTGTCATTTAAAATAATCATTGGTGTTTTTACATATTACAGGTTAAGTACATATATATTTAAGTTCATGAATATGTAGCAATGAAAGAAAATTTTCATTTAATTCATACATTTTACATTTGAAATCATTCTTATAATGTTTTAATATACAATACATATATATGTACATCTAAAAACCTTCATAAAATTATAGGCATACATAGATGTGTCAAACAATCATAAAATTTTACAATTGCATTAAAAAAATATCCAGTACACAACATTTTTCATTAATGTACATAGAAAGGCTACTATGGATGTCAGTTGATAGTAAACTAGAAATTACAAAACACGATACACATTTTGCATTCAAGAATGAACATTATAATTTTCTTTATATGTCTAAAACAATATCGTAACTTAAAATTTGCATTATATCAAATATGCTAGATACAAACATTTTTCAATAATGACATGAAATTAACTAGCTCATACCAGAGAATGTATGAAATCGTTTAAGACCAGAGAATATACATGTATATGTACATGTAATAATTAATTGTTTAGTGCATGTGCAAAAACAATGTACATGTGCAAAAACTTGTACATAACATAAAATATACATATAATAATTTAAAACTTAAGAATGCACAAAAAAAAGGCTAACAATTTATACTTGAGTTCTGTAAGTTCTCAGAGATGAATCCAAGGAGAATAAATTGTTGGGCAGTTCAATAAAAAAAATTCTAATGGAATGTCATCATCAATGATCCATTCATGATCAACTTTTGACATTTTCTATTTTTTAATTTTCAATTTTTTCTTTGATTGAACTTCTATCAACTTTATGCTTGTTGCACACACCAAGTGATTATATTAACAACTTATGACATCAGGTTCATAGTCTTGAAAGTAAACAAAATCCTGAATTTGATGAGTTTGTTGGAAAAAAATCATCTTTTAGTATAATAGACCCTCTGTCATATATAAACCCATTATCATCATAGTTTTCCAATAATTTCATCTTTCGTTCAGTGCAACGCATCAAATAATACTGGATGTTTTATACGTTGTTAGTAGGTGCAACTACAGCAAAAACATCTCCTACACAATAAATGTAATATCCAAAAAGGGAGAATTCAATAATATTGAAACACAATATAAGAACTCGCAGGAAAGTAAATAATAAATCTAAATACACAAGAATGTATAGAAATAGCTGAGCCATTTTATTATATGGAGGTGGATAAACCAGTACAACAGTGCTCAAAATATGAGACACTCAAGCCAAAGGGATGGCCTAGAATGACCCTGAAATGATCCCACAAGAGAGACTATGTAATTGCTGAATTGCTGGAAGGTAAACTGTGTTGTCCCTGTTGCAACTGTTGGGACTGCAACTGATGGAAAGATAGAAATTTAGATATAGGAAGTTTGGGAGCTCTGATGATGTTGAAATGTCGAAACTTTAGACCCATAGCCTATGATGGATACCATAATGTCAGTCTCATGTTTTGGCAGATTTGGCAATACCAAAAGATAAGACAACATCAAACCACTTTGGGGCCCTAGGATCTAGCCCTCCTGGACCCGGAGAGGGATCTCTCCAAACAGAGCTAAGAATGATATGTCTTTGAAGCTCAAATGAGATATTAGGCTAGTTATGAAGCACGAGGGATTTTAAATGATTTGGTTGAAGGGTTGCTGGGTTGGTCAGGAGATCATAGACTGAGAAAGTAATGGGAAGAAAGGAACAGGATAGCAGGCTATTTCAGCAAAGAGGATAGGTCAAGACAGTGCCATCCATTGGGCTATGGAGTCATGAAAGGAAATTACATGCAACAACTAGCCAATGCTTTCAAAGGAAAGTCATCTACACTAAAGGATCTTTTAGGCAGATGATGGAATGGAACATTAAGGAGGGAAAGGGAAGAAGGAAGCGACCTAGTTTCCGTCTATAGATCGTGTCGAGGTCATTTAACTCTAGACCTTGACATACTCAAAGGCAAACCTCTCAAAGAGGAACAGAGGGGCTGCTTATAGATCAGACCAGAGGTCATTTAACTCCAGGTCTGCTTTAGCAACTCCAAGGGCAAAACAGAGATAAGTTATACAGAAGGGATCTTAGAAGGGCCAGCTGGTCGCGCAAGGATCCTAGTGGATAGGGCTAACACTCATCCCTAGTGTTCCCAAACCTTCCAGCTTAAACCCAGCAAGAACATCTAAGAACTGATTCAACCAATTCATACATCAGCCAACAGGCAATAACATCCACTGCGCTGGTTAAATCAACTGAAAACAATTCTTAGATAGCACATAGAGCAGAAAACATTAAAGACTGGGAGAGCTGGGACATAAGGTACCTAACAAGGGTAAATATTATGTCATGTGTTCAGATGCCAGTCAGAAGAACATGAAACAATATGAAAATGTAATAACAGAGTGAGAAAACATCACCAATAGTAATAGACCAGGATCCTGTGAAATGTGCTTTGATTAATTGATGCAAAACCAGTCATGTACAATAAGCTCAATGGCTAATACAGTCCAGAATTCTCCTCCCAGCCTATTACATACACCTACTCTGCTACTCCTTCCCAGGACTGTTCTAACAGTCAGAATGAATCCCTCTAACAGCAAATCCTCAGCAACTGAACAACAACAACCAACAACCTTTTTAATTCGTTCTCAGGGATTTTATATGAGAAGAGAGAAACAGAGGTAGATAGACAATTAATTGATCTCATTAAGACAGAATCGGCAGAAGTTTCCATGCCCATACCACTTAATGGCTTTCTGCAGCGCTGGATGTACTCTAAGACTGGTTCAGAGATCTCTGTCAGGTCGAAATCGACCTCTGATATTTCTTTGGAGTCCTTTCTTGTGTCTGGAGCTCTTTGCTACCATTTTGGTATAAATGCACTGGTTCAAAGGTCCGTCTGTCCATCCATGCTTCATTACCGTGGCCTGACAATATTTTAAGAAGCTTTGTTCGTGTTCTTGACTTTCCTGGGCTCGAGAAGCATGGAGGAAGCTGTGGGAAGGTGTACCTCTGGAGGAAAATGTCCTGTTGTTAGGTAGCGCAGTTATGACTTGCTTGGTGTGCTCTTAGTCTTCAAACAGTGCCTTAATCCTTTGAAAGCGGGGCTAAACATTGATTATGTCAATAGAAGGTGTTAACCCCTTTGGATCCTTTCTACTGATCTGCTGCCGATGCTGAAAACACCTCACTGTGATGTCTGCACAATTTAAAATAAACCATGTTTAAAGCCCGGGCAGCGGTGACGGAATGTTGTGGAGGTGGAGGAATGGTGGCGGAGTAGCGGAGGAGAGAATCATAGTGTAAAGGCCAAAGGCTTTTACCTGGGCGAATTACAAAGAAAAGGGGCACAAAACAATGGAGCAGAGCGTTTAGATGTGGGTCCGACCGTGGCGGGGGGCGATTAAACCTGAGCCGTCAGATCCGGGAGAAAACGGATGGCGGAGATGTAATTGGATCAATCGCAATCGGGGGGAACACAGGGTGACACATATAAAAACTTCTGATTGCGATTGAGGAGGACGAGCGATAGCCATTGGATCGTGCATCAAATGGACGGCCAGGATTGAATCGGAAGGTGGAGAGAAAGGGATGCGATCAAGCGCTGGCCGTCAGATCACGGGAAGGATGAACGGCGGTGATTGAATCGGAGCATCGCAATCGAAGGCAGAGAGATGGGACTTGTGATTGCAATCGGGAGGGGAATTGCGATTGAGCGCTGGCCGTCGGATCGCGGGACAGATCAACGGCTCAGATGCAATCGGGGGATCGCAATCGGAGGAAGGACGCGATCGGAGGGTGCACACAAAACATTGCGATTGCGATTGAGCCGGGGGGCTACGATTGGCGCTCCGCCGTCCGATTGAAATGATGGATCGACAGCTGAAAACCTGTCGCGGGACTTAAAGTGTTGAAACGATCGCATCGGGGTTTTCGGCTATAACAAAGGAAATGCACCCGCCCGATCTTCCGATTGCGATTAGCCCCCAAGGCTTAAGCGCTTGGTCTTGGGTATGGGCATATGTGGGGAAGTGGTTGAAGGGGCTAGCGGGAAAGGGGCCAGGCCTTATAATAAGGTCGGAAAGTGGGTTTTTAACCCTTTTACTGGAATTTAAGGGGTTTAAAGGGAAACGATAGAGGGGGAAAGGGGAAAAAGGCTAAACAAAGGTTAGGGGGGGACTTTAAAGGGGATTTTGGGGGAATTTGAAGGGTAAGAAGGGAAATAGAAGGGGAGAGAAAGGGGATAGAAAACAAAGGCCTTGGGGAATGAAATAAGAGGGAAAAGGGGGCCTTTGGGCATTTCTTCACCAACAGAGAGGCTTCATAAAGGAAATCAGCAGAGGGGATACTATCAAAGGGAAAAGACACATGGAGGCTTCAAGGAGACTGTGTTTTCAGAGGAAATGCATTCCTTGAAGGCTCAACAAAGATTTAGCCCCCTATTTGCTTGTCAAAAATTTCATAGGGGGGCTAACAGTGGCTCCACATGGGGATGGCTTCTTCTTGAAGGAGTCAAGAATTCAGAAATTGATCTCTTGGTGTAGGCTAGGTGCCTGCTGCTTGAACCATCCATTTCTTTCTTTGATCAGCTGCCACAAGCTATGAAGACAAAAAATCAGTAGTACAATTCTTCCAAACAACTACCTACCCATACTATAGTCCTAACAATTTTCTTCTGGGTGCATTTGGACTTGCAGACCCTTTTACATCATTAATTTTTACGAACAGGAAAAATAAACCTATTCTACTTCTACCCTTATTGCTCCATGAGGCCAGATTAGACTGTTGGTCTCATATGCTTCTCTACCTACACTACTACCTGCTAGGATTAGACTGTCTAGCAGGTTTCTTCTCTATATTCTAAGATAGAAATTGAAACAACTAATCTACATGCTCATAGACTGAGCTTTATTGAGCTTCCTACCTACCCTACTCTAACTAGAATATTTACAGTCTAGCTTACAAACATTGTCTTCCAATGTAACCAGTCCATCAAATGATCCCATGGCTGGTCCTTCTTGCTCAACTCCTTGAGCATGCTGGATAGGCAAGGCAGCTCCCACTCTTTTTGTTTGATAATAGCAGCTTTGAAAAAATTTCTTTTTGTCTGCAACATGCTGCTGATCCAGACCTTTGATCCTTCTTCAAATGTATGCAGGAAGTGGGCATAAGGATCATGGAAAGATACCTGGATATGAGTATCTGGCAGGCTGGCTTCAACCAGGATCTCTTCTTCTTCCACTGGATCAAGAAGAAAACTCTCTTGAGAGAGAGAATCTCCCTCATCTTCTGAACTAGAGGACTCATCGTATATGGCAGTGTTGTCCTCCTGGAGCTCTGATGTATTCTGCTCTGAGGTGTAGGGCTCCGTGAAAAGATCCATTTATTCTTGAGCGATGGTTTTTTCCATTGCTTCCTCCCTTTCAAGAGAAAGCTCTTTGCTCTCACTCCGCTCAAGAAACTCTTCTTTGCTTTCCTCCTCCTCTTCTGAAAGGAAAGGCTGTTGGCTACCAGTTTCACTGATGATCTGTGGTAAAGTAGAATGAAGATTCAAAGAATCTTCATCTGCTATTATACTGTCGTGGCTCTCGCCATCAGTGTCATAAATAGGCGGACCTGACCAAGTCCACCATTCTGGGCGCACAACAGGTCTTTCTTCGTCCTAATCCATAGAGGAGTCTTCTGGATCTGCATCATGAAACTCAAATAATGACTGAGCAGGAGCGTGTGTTCTATAGAAGATTTCTGAGGTGGGCTGCTGATTCAATATTCGATTAATCTCTTCTTCTGTCAAAAGAGGGGTTTCCCTTTCATCAGGGACAGAAGAACAGCAATCCTCTTCCTCTTGCATTAGCTGATTTGGAGGTTGGATGTTTTCTTGAGCCTCTTCTTCTTCATCAGATTCTGCCTGCTCCATGTGGTCACTTGTCTCCTCAAGGCAGCGTTCCCTATCAGCCTTTGCTAATAGGTCCTGATATTCTCTGGTCAGCGTAACACAAGGCGTAGGTAAGCAATCAGGCAGCTCCTGATCACTTTCCTCTTCGTCTTCCATAGATTCTTGAGCATCATACATGTCCTGCTCATCTTCTAGATCTCTAGTTTGTTCTTGTTCTGAAGAAGACATGGGATGTTCTAAATATTCATCATATGCATTCATATCAGCCATGTACCTCTCCAGCACTTCGCCAAACATTTCTGTTATTCTGCATACTTTATTATACAAAGCATTATACTTTGCATCCCTGTCCATGTTTGGATTTATTTATGCAAAGAAGGCTACTGCTTCTTCTCGACCAGTTCAGTGTCCTTCACCAGTGGAGTCATCAGGTCTTTGGATCATAGGGAGTGTGGAGTCGCCAGGTGGATGATTATGAATGTTTGAAGCAGGGTGTTTTCCACCATCAACAGTGAGAAGCCAATCTAACCAGAGATCTTGGGTCTATGAGTGCCTAAGGATGTTCGAGATGAAATGCACTCAATTCCCCAGTGGAGTCGCCATTATGTTGGGGTTCCCATGTTTTGGCTAGATTGGCAAGACCAAAAGATGAGACAACATCAAAACCACTTTGGGGCCCTCGGATCTAGCCCTCCTAGACCCGGAGAGGGATCTCTCCAAACAGAGCAAAGAATGATATATCTTTGAAGCTCAAAATGAGATGTTAGGCTAGTTATGAAGCACAAAGGGGGTTTGAAAATGATTTGGTTGAAGGGTTTCTGGGTTGGTTAGGAGATCATAGGCTGAGAAAGTAATGGGAGAAAAGGAACATAGCAGTAGGATGCTTCAGCAAAGAGAATAGGTCAAGACAGTGCCAACCATTGGGCTATGGAGTCATGAAAGGAAATTACATGCAACAACTAGCCAAGGCTTTCAAAGGGCAAGTCATCTACACTAAAGGATCTTTTAGGCAGATGATGGAATGGAACATTAAGGAGGGAAAGTGGAAGAAGGAAAGCGACCTAGTTTCTGTCTATAGATCAGGTCAGAGGTCATTTAACTCCAGACCTGCTTGGACATACTCAAAGGCAGCTCTCAAAGAGGAACAGAGGGGCTGCTTATAGATCAGACCAGAGGTCATTTAACTCCAGGTCTGCTTTAGCAACTCCAAGGGCAAAACAGAGATAAGTTATACAGAAGGGATCTTAGAAGGGCCAACTGGTCGCGCAAGGATCCTAGTGGACAGGGCTAACACTCATCCCCAGTGTTCCCAAACCTTCCAGCTTAAACCCGGCAAGAACACCTAAGAACTGATTCAACCAATTCATACATCAGCCAGCAGGCAATAACATCCACTGCACTGGTTAAATCAACTGAAAACAATTCTTAGATAGCACATAGAGCAGAAAACATTAAAGACTGGGAGAGCTGGGACATAAGGTACCTAACAAGGGTAAATCTTATGTCATGCGTTCAGATGCCAGTCAGAAGAACATGAAACAATATGAAAATGTAATAACAAAGTGAGAAAACATCACCAATAGTAATAGACCAGGATCCTGTGAAATGTGCTTTGATTAATTGATGCAAAACCAGTCATGTACAATAATCTCAATGGCTAATACAGTCCAGAATTCTCCTCCCAGCCTATTACATACACCTACTCTGCTACTCCTTCCCAGGACTGTTCTAACAGTCGGAATGAATCCCTCTAACAGCAAATCCTCAGCAACTGAACAACAACAACCAACAACCTTTTTAATTCGTTCTCAGGGATTTTATATGAGAAGAGAGAAACAGAGGTAGATAGACAGTTAATTGATCTCATTAAGACAGAATCGGCGGAAGTTTCCACGCCCATACCACTTAATGGCTTTCTACAGCGCTGGATGTACTCTAAGACTGGTTCAGAGATCTCTGTCAGGTCGAAATCGACCTCTGATATTTCTTTGGAGTCCTTTCCTGTGTCTGGAGCTCTGTGCTGCCATTTTGGTATAAATGCACTGGTTCAAAGGTCTGTCTGTCCATCCATGCTTCATTACCGCGGCCTGACAATCTTTTAAGAAGCTCTATTCATGTTCTTGACTTTCCTGGGCTCGAGAAGCATGGAGGACGTTGTGGGAAGGTGTACCTCTGGAGGAAAATGTCCTGCTGTTAGGTAGCGCAGTTATGACTTGCTTGGTGCGCTCTTAGTCTTCAAACAGTGCCTTAATCCTTTGAAAGTGGGGCTAAACATTGATTATGTCAATAGAAGGTGTTAACCCCTTTGGATCCTTTCTGCTGATCTGCTGCCGATGCTGAAAACACCTCACTGTGATGTCTGCACAATTTAAAATAAACCATGTTTAAAGCCCGGGCAGTGGTGACGGAATGCTGTGGAGGCGGAGTAGCGGAGGAGAGAATCATAGTGTAAAGGCCAAAGGCTTTTACCTGGGCGAATTACAAAGAAAAGGGGCACAAAACAATGGAGCAGAGCATTTAGATGTGGGGCCGACCGTGGCAGGGGGCGATTAAACCTGAGCCGTCAGATCCGAGAGAAAACAGATGGCGGAGATGTAATCGGATCAATCGCAATCGGGGGGAACACAGGGTGACACATATAAAAACTTCCGATTGCGATTGAGGAGGACGAGTGATAGCCGTTGGATCGTGCATCAAATGGACAGCCAGGATTGAATCGGAAGGCGGAGAGAAAGGGATGCGATCAAGCGCTGGCCGTCAGATCACGGGAAGGATGAATGACGGTGATTGAATCGGAGCATCACAATCGGAGGCAGAGAGATGGGACTTGCGATTGCGATCGGGAGGGGAATTGCGATTGAGCGCTGGCCGTCGGATCGCGGGATAGACCAACGGCTTAGATGCAATCGGGGGATCGCAATCGGAGGAAGGACGCGATCGGAGGGTGCACACAAAACATTGCGATTGCGATTGAGCCAGGGGGCTGCGATTGGCGCTCCGCCGTCCAATTGAAATGATGGATCGACGGCTGAAAACCTGTCGCGGGACTTAAAGTGTTGAAACGATCGCATCGGGGTTTTCGGCTATAACAAAGGAAATGCACCCGCCCGATCTTCCGATTGCGATTAGCCCCCAAGGCTTAAGCGCTTGGTCTTGGGTAAGGGCGTATGTGGGGAAGTGGTTGAAGGGGCTAGTGGGAAAGGGGCCAGGCCTTATAATAAGGTCGGAAAGTGGGTTTTTAACCCTTTTAATGGAATTTAAGGGGTTTAAAGGGAAACGATAGAGGGGAAAAGGGGAAAAAGGCTAAACAAAGGTTAGGGGGGGACATTAAAGGGGATTTTGGGGGAATTTGAAGGGTAAGAAGGGAAATAGAAGGGGAGAGAAAGGGGATAGAAAACAAAGGCCTTGGTGAATGAAATAAGAGGGAAAAGGGGGCCTTTGGGCGTTTCTTCACCAACAGAGAGGCTTCATAAAGGAAATCAGCAGAGGGGATACTATCAAAGGGCAAAGACACATGGAGGCTTCAAGGAGACTGTGTTTTCAGAGGAAATGTATTCCTTGAAGGCTCAGCAAAGATTTAGCCCCCTATTTGCTTGTCAAAAATTTCATAGGGGGGCTAACACCCAAGATAACCCAGAAAGGATTTTTCAAATCTATCAATCTAGAGAAATCACCCTATTAGGGCTTCACATATACACTGCTGGGTATGCAGATCTCCTGCATGAACTGATGATATGATGGCTGCAATGATGTACAATAGGCTCTATGCAAGAAGAGTTGATCACTTCATTAGATCCTTGGGCTAAAAGTTCAAGATCTAGCTCCTCGAATATCCTCCACTGAAAATAGCTGATGGATGAACAACAGCTTCAGAAAATTGTGGTGTAAGAGAGGGAGGCTCAATAGCCTAATACTAGATATGTCAAATAAACTCCCGAATGATGAAAATAATAGATGCAATGTGAGGAGATGTTCCCTCATATGATTTCCAGCTGGAATACTTGAAACTTCCTTCCTCCAATAGATCTACAAGACTGGACTGTGAAATCCTTGAAGGGAATACTGCTGCATGGAGGTAAAACTCAATGGCCTAAATGCCGGATATAGATCTACTTCTCCTAGAAGACTGAATCTAAAGAAAAAAGTGGTAGGATGAATCCTCCACCAATTTCCTAGCTGAATGTTGGAAACAACCTCCTGAAGATGGCACCAATGCCTAATGATGAATATAGCTCAATGGAAAACCTTCCCATAGTAGGCACTCAAAGTCCCCCGTGGGTAAGGGTAAGATTTCTGCTCGGAAGCACCCTGTGCTAAAAAACACTGCTGACTTAGCTAAACAACTCGAGCATGCATAGAAATGTCGTAAGACAAATCCATATCTAAATAGATGAAAGAAATGAATAATCCAAGTCATGCCTTCTATTGTGCCTTTACCTTCATTATATAGATTCTGAGCCTTCCATAGCCTAGGCCCACCTATAAACTGCGTTGTACATGTGGACATAAGTATCCATGGTTGACTGTGTAGTTTCTCCATGTCCTCCATCATGTCTACATGTGATGATCACCCTCTCCATCATGTGTGCATTAAATGCATCACTTCCTCCACTAAATTATCATAAGTGCTTTATGATATTACTTTAAAAGCACTATCATCTCAGTTGACCTCTTCAAATATCCTCATGATTTTACATTTAAGATCCATGATCTTATTTGACTGTTTCATCCTCCATGATCTCCACTCCTTTATCATTAATGGAGTTGCTCCACTACTCCATGATTTAGATCTAGATCTATAATATCCACATATAAAAAGTGGATTTTATTCATCTTTGAGGATTATGGGTCTCTCCACCCTTTAATTTACTTAATTATTTAAGTTATTAAGAACTCTAATATTCCAAATAAAAATGTGAAAATTTTGGAATATTACAGTCCTCCCCGGCAAAATGTTGCTTGTCCTCAAGCAACTGCAAAAGTGGACGTTAGAGAAATCTGTCCCCCTCCAAATGGCATCCACACAAGGAAGGTCTCCCCATTTGTTGCAATAAGTTAATGTATGCCCAACACCAAAGTTTCCTCTCTAGAATGTCTAGAGTGACCTCTAACTGTGTAGCTAGATGCCCCTCCTCAATCATGAAGCTCCAAGTGACAACCATAAGCTTTCCAACATCCTCCACAATACATGAGATACATAAAGATAGATGGTTCCTTCCAAAAAAGGAAAGCTCCAACTCACAAAGTATACCTCCATCTCATGCTACATGAAGTAAAGAGAGGTTTTTCATGCCTCCATCCTTAGCCCTGTTGGCTTTGTTGGATCCAAGCATCATCCCAACATTTAACAAAAGAATATTTAGAGACATATGGGTAGAAAAATATGTCAAACCATATTCTCCCAATAGCAACCAACACAACAATGCTCCTTGCTGTCACACCACACCATCAAAATACCAAGTATGGTGTCCACACTCTCCAAGTAAGAGTCATCGGAGGATTTCCTCTTGCTGCCATCCTCCAACACTATCATGCAAAGTAGGGGAGTATGTAGTACCAAATTCCCCCAATAAAAGCCAAATAAACAAGATCTCTTGCTACCTCTTCACATCATCATGTGAATCATGGGGAAACAAAAACATATTGAATGACATATGGAATGTCATATCAGCCCAATACATACAAACTCCATTATCACATATCGTGAGAGTATTATGCCATATTACAAACAACACAAAAAACATAAACATGGGAGATATCATGTGATGGCCAAAATCTCTCAACCAAAATGAACATGCCTTCCTCTGCTTAATTATGTTATTGATACACAAGGCATGAGTCAAAGAAATATGAGGTATTGGGTGGTAACCATACTCACCCAAGAGCATCCAATGCAACCATGCCTCATTCTTAATTACATGAGTGTTGTATAAGGCATGGATCATGAAAATATGTGTTGTTGGGTAGTAGCCACACTCACCCAAGAGAGACCAACGTAACCAAGCTTCTCGCTGGCCCATGCCATATATATGCAAGTGGTCATGTAACCCCTTTCTTATCATCCTCACCCACTCATCCCAATGTGGATGATAAATAAATATATATATATATATATATATATATATATATATATATATATATATATGATAATATTTAGGGGAAGGTTGTTTCAATCAATAGTCTAAGTTGAAACAATTGGGATTAACATTAGAATATACTCTTAGAGAATCGAGACTCTTATGGCATGTTTTTCTTGTTATAATTTCTTTCACCTCCTAAGAAGATACAATTTGGGAGCAGACATAATGGAAAATCAAGCATGCTCCCTAGAAGAAATTGATCTGGTAATCAATGGTTATTAGAGAAGGTGCCTCATCCCTTAATCTTTCATTTCTGATTATTATAATTATAACTAAGTTAATTGTCCGATGGAACATATTAGGATTAAAAGAAGGTATAAGGAGATTCCCCATATTCATTTTTTATTATGGAAATTATTGATTTATGCAAGGCTCATGTCATTTGATGTTTATTGGTATTCGACCTCTTACTCTAATCATGCCAAGGTACTTTCTCTTGCATCATGCAAGAAGATCTCTTTTTCTCTCGCATGCTTGAGATTTCAAAATTTACCTATCGTGGTGTTGGAACCTATTTTTTTCATATTTATGATGGAATTTCTCATCTGAATCACTGGAAAATTATTGTTGGGATAATGGTGTTTGTGTGGAAGTAGTAACATGATGGCACCTTGGTTGAAGGTATTTCATCAATCAACCCACCGTTGTCTGCAAAGTTGGGTTAGCGAAAGGTTTCATCAAGGGTGGTGGAATTCATAAGTCCCTCTGTAGTTGTTGGTTCGTGAGTTGGGTTGGATGTTTAAGGACCCCTATTATTCCTTGGAATTTTAATTGTGCTCATTATCAAGGTGTTCATATGGATTATGACTCAAACCCTTGTTCTCACTGCTTGAATACCCACAAAGCTCTCTATCAATCTCACTATCAACTCCAAGTTAAAGTGTTTCAATTTTCTCAGGCTCAAATTGAAATTACAGATAAATTATTGACCCTCCATTTCTATATTTCTTGGGAGATGGATGAAGTGGATGCTCTCATAATCTTGGTCATGGGATTAAGTATTATCTATGAAGCTCAAGCTAGAACAAACATGCCAATGGATGACAAAGGAAGGCTGAAGATTGACCTCAATGAACGTGCTAAAGTCGATGACCAAGTACACTGGTAACTTTTTTTAGAATGTAATCTTGATATCAAGGTTGGGTTAGTCATCTGTAGATATACGACAAGGTTCTGATTAGTTTAATATAGTCTCCAAACTATTATGTTTTCTAGTGTCCAGTCTCTTGGTAATCAATCTAGTATGTCTTGGTGTCACTAGTCTAGCTTGAACAAGTGGCATAGTATATTGAATCAAGCTTATTTTTGTTGGAATATGAAGATGTAACACCTGGGTACTAAGGAGGGATTGGGTGAATATTTTTAATAAATTTTACTCATTTTTGTTTTAAAAAAAAATAATTAATTCATAGATTATTAAAATTTCAATCCATATTTAAAACATTTTCATAGTTGTATATCCATAGTCCCTTTGTTGTGGAAGCAATATTTTTAGTTTTAATTTTATTCACTTAATTAATTGTATAACATTTAAACACAATATTACAATTAAGGAAATGATTTGGAATATATTTCTTTATTAAAATTTTCACTTTAATATCAGAGTGTTAATACTATATATATATATATATATATATATATATATATATATAATATATATATATATATATATATATATATATATATATATATATATATATATATATATATATATATATGTGGGAAGGTTGTTTCAATAAATTGTCAAAGTTGAAATAATTGGGATTAACATTAGAATATACTTTGTAACATTCAAAATTTTCTATGAGAATAGAGAACTTAAGTAGTGATAAGTTTAATTGATGACATAAAAATTGTAATATAATATAAACCTATGATAAATGAACTAATTGAATAAACTAATATGATTGAAATTGTCACATTATCTTATTGCATTTATGCCAAGAATATTTTGACATTCAAGTCTATCAAATGATCCATGAAAGGAGACTAGGATTATAATATTAAAAATGACCTAAAAAAATCACACCAAAGGAGATAAAAGAAAGATAAAGAAATATGATTCAAGCTTAATGAAAAATAGTCCAAGGATGAGAAATGTTCCAAGGGGAACATGTTTTCTTAAACTATATTTTTATCCTTGAAAATTAATGTGCATTATTACAACGAAAATTAATAAACAGGTGAATAAGAGTTGTAGTACCCATTAGATCTTCATGAAAAGGTAATAAATATTGAATTTATGCTAAGGTTAATAAGATAGGAGAATAATTCAATTAGACCTACAACATATCTTGGTTAAGCGTAACAAAGTATACCAAAACAAATCCCAAGGAGTGGCCCAATACTATATCATGATCACACATTTAAGCTTACATTACACAATACCTCTCTAAACATCAGACGACCCAATGTTTATGTAGCTAATTATTGTTTTTGTAGACTTCAAAGATGTCACAAGTACTCAACGAAAGTCTTCAATTGTTTTAGAATAAGATGAAGCAACAAGAGGATCAAAATATTCCATTACAAACCAAACTCCCAAAATTAGATAAAGGGAGCAACTTGATTCCATAACTTGAAGTAATTAATAATAGTTCACATTAATCATCTTAGGAAAATACCTAACATGAAATATCTCATAAATTAAACAATATATTTCTTTTTCTCATAAATTAAACAATATATTTCTATTACATACCTAATATAAGGTACTTATAATATGTTTTTATAACAAACTATATATAAAAATAATAAACACTCAATAAAATAGTAACTTCAAATATAAATATCTTTAAAAATTATTTTTTATAAATAAAATTAGTATTATTCATATCACATATTTATTATTTTTTTAAGTAAAATATCTTATCTCTTATCTTTTCATTTTTCTAAATAAAACTCCAGACCAATTTAATTCAAAACTGCCACTTCAAAAATGAAAAGAACCACTCAAACTTCCTTCTTAAATATTAAAAACCTCATACATACATTTTATGCATATTATCGTATAACAATAATTATCTTTACACTTTTCTCCCCATATAAAATAAAGATAAATATAAATAAATAATATAATATAATATAATATTATTTTAGCCTTGAACATAAAATCCTCATTAAATAATATACTCGTATTTACCATCATTATCTCTCATATTTAATATCAGTAGTTCATGGAATGTGAGATTAATATTTATTATGTTATTTTAAATATTATTATTACTAAATAATCATGACTCGGGGTGGCTCGATCAAATCCTTTATAAAAGGACACGGTTTGTGGATGAAAGTATCTTGTAATGTATTATTTACATTACACTGAGGAGGTGATAATTTTATATGTTAAGTGGTTGGATTAACTTTGACATGGAACCAATAATACACATATAATACTATTAATCCCAATAAAATGTAAATTTTACTTTCTAATTGTAATGTTATTATACCAATTTTTGTTTGAGCAAATGTGCTATGACTAGGTATGCCAACTTTATTCCACATATATGTAAAATGTTACCAATAAGTATTATATTTTAGATAATAGAAATTTAATTTATTTTTTATTTACAAGTTGTTGTCTAAAGACATAGGAATAGATATTATACCAATTTTTGTTTGAGCAAATGTGCTATGACTAGGTATGCCAACTTTATTCCACATATATGTAAAATGTTACCAATAAGTATTATATTTTAGGTAATAGAAATTTAGTTTATTTTTTATTTACAAGTTGTTGTCTAAAGACATAGGAATAGATATTATACCAATTTTTGTTTGAGCAAATGTGCTATGACTAGGTATGCCAACTTTATTCCATATATATGTAAAATGTTACCCATACGTATTATATTTTAGGAAATATAAATTTAATTTATTTTTTATTTACAAGTTGTTGGCCAAGAATAGATATGGTGATATTGAAAATGTATTTTTATAATTTTATAATAATTTTATAAAGAGTGACATCTCTTTAAATGCATGTATGGGCGTTTTAATAGAATATTATTTCATTTCTTTACATTTTCTCTGTGTCTCAATATAAATAAAATTTATGATGTGTTATAATAATTTTATAAAGAGTGGCATCTCTTTAAATGCATGCATAGGCATTTTAATAGAATATTATTTCATTCTTTTACATTTTCTCTACGTCTCAATATATATAGAATTTATGATGTGTAGACATTATATTTATTTTAAAGTTAGTATTGTCTTTCTCTCAGGCTTCTATGCTTGTCATATTGTTTGTATAATTTACAATATTGTTAATTTAAGAGCTGGGTTTTATTTAAATATATGTAATTAGTTATAAAATATTAAATTATAGTTTTAAATTAATCAATTTATTAGATATAAGTTTAAGAAAAAAAAATTTCTCGAGTAATTATTAGTCAACTGTACTTTTAAATATATAAATAGATATTTTGAAAAAAAATTATGGTATTTATTTCATAATCTATTTTTAAGATATTTTTAATTCTTCTTTATTTCAGTTTGGATGAAACATCAATATGAATAGCTTTAATGAATTTACCATAAAATTTATTTGTTACACTTACCTAAATTTTTTAACAAGTTTAACTAAAATTAGATGAATATCTAAATAAATGCCATCACTTAATTTAGAATTAAGATTATTTTGTTTATTGGATTAAAGATCATAACAACCAGAATTATTAAGAAATTAAAATTAAAATAATAAATATGATTGCTCCTAATAAACCTCTATTTATTAATTAAAAATTTATTTTAATATTTTATTTTAAATTTAAATTAATTTAAATAATTTTACATAAATATAATAATGTGTTTAAAAAAATAATTAGTTATACAATTAATTAAATAATTACATAACTTCTAGTGTATCAATTTATTATTAGACTCATTTTAAAATGATTATTGTTGTTAACACTATTTGTACTAACTATTTATATTAACCATTTAAACTATTAAGGATAAAGGACTCCTGCTTAAGGACTCTTATGTTTTTGTCATTAAATTTTATTCAATAATCTTAAAATTAAAAGGCAAAAATGGTTTTGATTTCAATTTCCCAATAGTTTTAATATAGCATAAACCATATTTAGGTGAAACCCGCTATTTTTTTATTACTGCATTTTGCAATTTTTACTTAAAATTGATACTCCACCTTTTTTTTTTTAATTTTAAAAATATTAAAAAAATAAAAAATATTTATATTATTTTTTTTTTTCATTTTCATTTTATTATTGATATTTATTTTTAAAAATATAAATAAATTCTATGTATTTTTATTGGATATTTGGTTGTCAATTATTTAAAATATTTTCATTTTATTATTATTATTATTACTTTAAATATAAATGAATATTATAAAAGTAATTTTTAATAAGAATTTTTATACTATATAATAATTTAATAGTTTTTATGTACTGACTAAAGTAGATGGTGACAGGGTATTCTATTAAGGCACTTAGTTGTGTTAATCAAGGTTGTCATTGATGTCAATGTGGTATTCGTTGTGATGGCAAATTCTTGTGATGCATGATACCCTGGTGATGCAAGCCCTAGAACTAACCTTGTTGTTAGAATATGAAGATTCCATAACCTCCTGTATATTATGAATGAAGAAGCCCTAATGAAGAAGTCCTAATATGATATCCTTGCTCTTGATGAAGAAACCTTAAAACCATGATGATGTCCTTACTCTTGATGAAGAAGCCCTAAACTATGTCGTAGACATTTAACAAGATGATGACATGAATGATGACACACTTGATGATGGTTGGAGACAACTCTTGAAGTCCTAATAAAATTACCCTGACTCCAACTCTAGCTACATTGACCTTATACATGAAAAATCTAAATAACCCCAAGGACTAAAACAAAAAATTCCAAACAGTCACAAATAAAATTAATTTTTGACATCTTGAAGACGTCATTTCACCATGGCCCCTTCTCCAGCATGTAGAGGATATTTTTACCTTTCCAGTGAGCCCTCACTCATCTCCTACCTCCTTATATTTTGTGAGAAAATGAATTTTAAAGTTTAAAAATAATATTTTTTTAGGGCCTAGCCGAACTATGCTCAATTCCTTCATGTCGGCCCTCCAACCCAATAGACAGGTCTTTTCGTAAAGACGAATTACTATAAATACAAGCCTATCCTTTTCATTAATTAAGAAAGTTCGGTGCAAATTTCAGAGATCATTTCAGTGAAATATTTCAGAGAGAAGAATATCCGAGTTCTGACTTATATTTTTGTGGCAAACATATCCAAAGTTCTGAAGCATATACATACGAAATTATTGAGGCAAATGAACGAAATTTCTGGGCATATTTCTGTGATCTAGCAGCCTGTTACAGATCGGTTTAACAGTCCCTTACTGAAGCTTGGATTGCAGACTTGTGAAGCATCAGATCTGTGGAGCTCGGATTTGTAAAAGGGTCACCTGTTGGGGGCTAATTCAAGCTCGGACTACCAGAAAATAGTCACCTCGATAATTTACATTGCAGTGTAGAAAAAATCCTTGAAGAAGCCTTGGGTTGTGAACACAGTTTTGGAGATTAATTTCAGAATGAACATGTGACAAAGTCTTGTAAGAAACTAGAACTATGGAAAAATTTTGTAGCTTGGACAGTCACATATTTTAGAGCTCGGATTAGTTGTAAATTTTCATGACAGTTTGGAACAATCTTCTTTAGAATTTGAGTAATCAGCTCTCTGGTATTTTTGTGGTTCAAGGAGCAGCCTTCAGAATTCTTGAAGCAAGAAATATTGAAGGAGCCCTTGTTGAAGTTTTGATTCAAACTTGTGATAGAACCTGTGGTAAGGTACTATGAGAACCAAAATGGCACTTTTCCCGTTAGGTTTTCCTAAGGAACTATTGGAGAAATTTTGAAGCAGCTACTAAAGGATTTTCAAAGCAGACTTGGATTCGCATTGGGGACAATTATTTTTATTGTTATTAAGGTTTTTCTGAAGTAGCTTATTTGGAAGTACTATTGAAGACCTATTGAAGACCCTTGTAGAAGCTGGCTTGAAGACATTCTTGGAAACCATGATTGAAGCCCTCATGGAGTGACCTTGAAGAAGGATCCCTGTGCAGATTAAAGACATCTTCTGAAGAAGCCTTATTGAATACCATGATGCATTGTTGATATCATCATGAGGTGACATTGAAGTTTCTGTTTGGGTGACATGAAGAGTAGCGGAGACACCTTCTAAGAGATCAAGGTTGTCATTGATGACGTGACATGGAGACTAAGTGAGGGGATAGCTGAATATTGACATGGGTTGTTGAAGAAGAATTTGGGAGTCACTAAATATAAGCAAACATATTTTGACGAAGTGAAGTTGAGGGTTGGAGCCCAAGAGGTTGGAGCCTCATAAAGACAGGGTTGGTGCCTCGAAAGATAGGGTTGGATCCCTAGGGGATTGGAGTCCTCAAGGAACTAGGTCGGATCTTGCACCAGAGATAGGGATGGATCCCTAGAGGTTGGTGCCTCAAATTGGCAAGGTTGGAGCCTTAGAAAGACTAAGTCGGTGCTTGGTACAATACAAGTTGGAGCCTAGAAGATTGGAGTCTTCATATAGGGTTGGAGCCCTATATCATCATTGTAGTTTAATTATTTTAAAGAAGAAATTAATAATAGTATCTATTCCATCATTGTTCATTTTTGTTCTAAATATAAGTGATCTCGTGGGTAAAATTAAAAATTGAAAAGAAATACTGATTCACCCCCCTCTTAGTATTTCCAACAATTGGTATCAGATCCAATACCTTCACTCAAAACCTAACAGCTTTAAGGTTGATCATTAGAACAAAAATGGCAAAGCCAAGGAAGAAACTCTCCAATCCTCCTAAATATGTGTCTTCCTCAACCATCGAAATTGAAGTCAATCAATTTGTGAAGGCCCCATTGTTCAATGGAAACTTTGATATATGGGAGGCAAGAATGCGGAATTTCTTAAAGACTCAAGGAATTGAAGTTTGGAAATTAGTGATCACTGATAGCATGATGGAAGGAGAATCCAAGGAGTATAATGCAAGAGCAATGAAACAAATCTTGAATGGGCTACCTGATTCTATGAAGGCCAATTTTGAAAAATATTGTCAGCAAAATTCATATGGGACAAAATTCATGATCTTCACTCAAAAGGAGCATTGACAATGATCTCTAGTCAAGAAGATGATGGAAAACAAGAGAGAAGTCCAGAATCCATCAAGGAAGATGAAAGGAGAGATGTCAACAAGGCTAAAGAAGACCTAGAAGATGAAGAGAACAAAGAGGAATTTGAAGAAGATCTCCTGAATAAACTTATGGCTTCCATGGAAGAGATTAACAGTTTGAAAAAGGAAAATGAGGAAATTAAGAAGAAATCAGAAGCTGGTAACTAGGACAAGACAAGGAAGGAAGTTGAATTTATCAAGATTCAAGTACAAGAAATATATGAGGAGCTCGCCAAACTTAAAGAGGAATTTCATCAAAACAAATGAAAACATCATGAAGAAGTCATATCTATGACAAATCAATTGGATAAGGCAAAGAAATGGGAAGAAACATTTTCAAGCCACCTTGAACAAAGACTTAAGAGCTTTGAACTATCTTGAACAAGAGATTGGTCAATACAAGGAAGAGGTATCCTCTCTTAAATCTCAACTAGAAGAAAAGGATGAAGAAATCTTCATACTAAAATTAGACATCAATCTTCTCAAGGCCCAAACATGTGAAGCTACAAGAATAAAAGAATAAATAGAGAGTAGTCTAGAAAATGAGAATGAAGAAGTCTTCATAATGAAATCAAATATCATATCCCTTAAAAATGAAGCACATGAAGCAACAAGGATGATGGATGAAATGAAGAAGCAACTAGTCATGAAAGATGAAGATTGCGAAAAATGAAAGAAGAAATCGTCTCTCTTAAAAAGGAAGTTGACTTGCTGAATAAGAACTTGAAGAGTTCACAAACCCTAGATGACATCCTAAGTCATCAAAGATCCCCCCTTGATAAATCAATTCTTGGCTATGCAGGTGAACCCTCAAGCAAGAATGATAAAGCTTCAAACAACAAGGATGTAAGGAAGCCAGGAAGAAATGATACTTCCAGTTCCAGAAAAGGCAATAGTCAAGATGACATTAGAAGAAACCCTAGTCCAAGGAGATTTTCATATGGTGTCAAGAATACAAAAGGAAATGAATATCATCAAAGAATCCCAAGGCAAAATGACTTCAGAAGTACTTCAAGGAACTCTTCATCGCCCAGGTACCAAAGTATATTTCTCGGATATTGCTATTCTTGTACAAACTTTGGGCACATGGAAAAATATTGTAGGGCATATCACAAATACAAATATAATGGTGCCCGTTAATCTCCTAGAAGAAATTTTGCAAGAAGAAGTCATTATTTCTTATTTATTAACAAGATAGAGTGCTTCAATTGCCATAACATTAGACATATGGCACGCGATTGTAACTTGACTTGGATTCCTAAAAAAGATAAAATGATGACAACCAAGCTAGAGAAGAAAGTTACACAAGTATGGAGAAGGAAGCAAATTGGGTCTGAAAGTCTCTTGAACACTTCAGCCAACAACACATGTTGTTGACTAGATGAAGTCATCCTTGATATTACAAGTATTTGATGGTGAGACTCTTCCAAAAAGGAAACCAAGCATACAGTTAGGGGGAGTTTTTTATCATCTACGAAATGGCCGTACATGGATAATCATCTTTTAGATCATCTCTTGGGAGCATTGAAGAACAAAATCCCTTCTCACCCGATGGACCATTGTTGAAAATTTCTTCCATTAGATCACAAAGCAAGCAATATTTCTTGAGATAGAAGTTTTATGTAGGCATGGGGAGTTGGTTCATCACATGAAGAAATGAAATCTATAATTGACCACATTTCCAAAAGCAAGAATACCATGAAACAGGGAGAAACATACTTATGAAGAATTATTATTGATGAAGAAAATATGATGAAGAGAAGAAGTTTGATAGGGGGAGTACTTGGGCACCCCATTTTCCATTGATGTCAAAGGGGAAGAGAATCTTGGAAGGGAAATAATATTTCCATCAATGAAAAAGGGGGAGATTGTTAATCAAGGTTGTCATTGATGTCAATATGGCATTGGTTGTGATGGAAAATTATTGTGATGCATGATACCCTAGTGATGCAAGCCCTAGAACTAACCTTGTTGTTAGAATATGAAGATTCCATAACCTCCTGTATATTATGAATCAAGAATCCCTAATGAAGAAGTCCTAATATGATATCGTTGCTCTTGATGAAGAAGCCCTAATACCATGATGATGTCCTTACTCTTGATGAAGAAGCCCTAAACTCTATCCTAGTCATTTAACAAGATGATGACATGAATGATGACACACTTGATGATGGTTGGAGACCACTCTTGAAGTCCTAATAAAACTACCCTGACTCCAACTCTAGCTTCATTGACCTTAGACATGAAAAATATAAATAACCCCAAGGACTGAAACAAAAAATTCCAAACAGTCACAAATAAAATTAATTTTTGACATCTTGAAGACATCATTTCACCGTGGCTCCTTCTCCAGCATGTAGAGGATATTTTTACCTTTCCAATGAGCCCTCACTCATCTCCTAACTCCTTATAGTTTATGAGAAAATGAATTTTAAAGTTTAAAAGTAATATTTTTTAAGGCCTAGTCGACCTCTGCTCAATTCCTTCATGTCAGCCCTCCAACCCAATAGACAGGTATTTTCGTAAAGACGAATTACTATAAATACAAGCCTGTCTTTTTCATTAATTAAGCAAGTTTGGTGCAAATTTCAGAGAGCATTTCAGTGAAATATTTCCAAGAGAAGAATATCTGAGTTTTGACTTAGATTTTTGTGGCAAACATATCCAAAGTTTTGAAGCATATACATACGATATTATTGAGGAAAATGAACAAAATTTCTGGGCATACTTCTGTGATCTAGCAGCCTGTTAGAACTCAGTATAATAGTACCTTACTGAAGCTCGGATTGCAGACTTGTGAAGCATCAGATCTGTGGAGCTCGGATTTGTAAAAGGGCCACCTGTTGGGGGATAATTCAAGCTCGGAATACTAGCAAACTGTCACCTGGACAGTTTACATTGCAGTGCATAAAATAGCCTTGAAGAAGCCTCGGATTGTGAACACAGTTTTGGAGATTAATTTTAGAATGAACCTGTGCAAAGTCTTGTAAGAAACCAGAACTATGGCAACATTCTATAGCTTGGACAGTCACATATTTTTAGAGCTCGGATTAGTTGCTAATTTTCGTGACATTTTGGAACAATCTTCTTTAGACTTTGAGTAATCAACTTTGTGGTATTTTCGTGGTTCAAGGAGCAGCCTTCAGAATTCTTGAAGCAAGAAACATTGAAGGAGCCCTTGTTGAAGTTTTGATTCAAACTTGTGATAGAAATTGTGGTAAGGTACTATGAGAACCAAAATGACACTTTTATTGTAAGGCTTTCCTAAGCAACTATTAGAGAACTTTATAAGCAACTACTAAAGGATTTTCAAAGCAGACTTGGATTGGCATTGGGGGAAGCTATTTTTTAGTATTGTTATTAAGGGTTTTTTGAAGTAGCTTATTTGGAAGTACTATTGAATGCTTATTGAAGACCCTTGTAGAAGCTGGCTTGAAGACATTCTTGGAAACCATGATTGAAGCCCTCATGGAGTGACCTTGAAGAAGGATCCCTGTGTAGATTGAAGACATCTTGTGAAGAAACCTTATTGAATACCATGATGCATTGTTGATATCATCATGAGGTGACATTGAAGTTTCTGTTTGGGTGACATGAAGAGCAGCGAAGACACCTTCTAAGAGATCGAGGTTGTCATTGATGACATGACATGGAGACTAAGTGAGGGGATAGTCGAATATTGACATGGCTCATTGAAGAAGAATTTGGGAGTCATGAAGAATAAGAAAACATATTTTGACGAAGTGAAGTTGAGGGTTGGAGCCTCATAGAGAAAAGGTTGGTGCCTTGGAAGATAGGGTTGGATCCCTAGAGGATTGGAGTCCTCAAGAAACCAGGTCGGATCTTGTACCAGAGATAGGTTTGGAGCCTTAGAGGTTGGTTCCTCAAATTGACAAGGTTGGAACCTTGGAAAGACCAAGTCGGTACTTGGTACAATACAGGTTGGAGCCTGGAATATTAGAGTCTTCATCTAGGGTTGGAGCCCTGTATCATTATTGTATTTTAATTATTGTAAAGAATAAATTAATAATAGTATCTATTTCCATCATTGTTCATTTTTTTTCTAAATATAAGTGATCTAGCTGGTAAAATTCACAATTGAAAAGAAATACTGATTCACCTCCCTCTTAGTATTTCCAACAATTGGTATCAGAGCCAGTACTTCACTCAAAACGTAACAGCTTGAAGGTTGATCATTAGAACACAAAAGGCAAAGCCAAGGAAGAAACTCTCCAATCCTCCTAAATATGTGTCTTCCTCAACCATCGAATTTGAAGTCAATCAATTTGTGAAGGCCCCATTTTTTAATGGAAACATTGATATATGGGAGGCAAGAATGAGGAATTTCTTAAAGACTCAAGGAATTGAAGTTTGGAAATTAGTTATTACTGATAGCATGATGGAAGGAGAATCCAAGGAGTATAATGCAAGAGAAATGAAACAAATATTCAATGGGATACATGATTCTATGAAGGCCAATTTTGAAAAATATTCATCAGCAAAAGTCATATGGGACAAACTTCAGGATCTTCACTCAAAAGGAGCATTGAAAATGATCTCTAGTCAAGACGATGATGGAAAATAAGAGAGAAGTCCAGAATCCATCAAGGAATATGAAGATAAGAGATATGACAACAAGGCTAAAGAAGACCTAGAAGATGAAGAGAGCAAAGAAGACTTTGAAGAAGATCTCCTGAATAAGCTTATGGCGTCCATGGAAGAGATTAAAAGTTTGAAAAAAGGAAACTGAGGAACTTAAGAAGAAATCACAAGATGGTAACCAAGACAAGACAAGGAAGGAAGTTGACTTTATCAAGATTCAAGTACAAGAAAGAGATGAGGAGCTCACCAAAATTAAAGAGGAATTTCATCAAAACAAATGAAAACATCATGAAGAAGTCATATCTATGACAAATCAATTGGATAAGGCAAAGAAAAGGGAATAAACTTTGTCAATCCACCTTGAACAAAGACTTAAGAGCTTGAACAATCTTGAAGTAAAGATTGGTCAGTACAAGGAAGAGTTCTCCTCTCTTAAATCTCAACTAGAAGAAAAGGATGAAGAAATATTCATACTGAAATTAGACATCAATCTTCTCAAGGCCGAAACATGTGAAGCTACAAGAATAAAAGAAGAAATGGAGAGTAGTCTAGCAAATGAGAATGAAGAAGTCTTCATAATGAAATCAAATATCATATCCCTTAAAAATGAAGCACACGAAGCAACAAGGATGATGGAAGAAATCAAGAAGAAACTAGTCATGAAAGATGAAGATTGCGAAAAAATGAAAGAAGAAGTTGTCTCTCTTAAAAAGGAATTTGACTTGCTGAATAAGAACTTGAAGAGTTCTCAAACCCTATATGACATCCTAAGTCATAAAATATCCCCCCTTGATAAATAAGGTCTTGGCTATGCAGGTGAACCCTCAAGCAAGAATGATAATGCTTCAAACAACAAGGATGTAAGGAAGCCGGGAAGAAATGATACTTCCAATTACAACAAAGGAAATAGTTAAGATGACATTATAAGAAACCCTAGTCCAAGGAGATTTTCATATGGTGTCAAGAATACAAAAGGCAATGAATATCATCAAAGAATCCCAAGGAAAAATGACTTCAGAAGTACTTCAAGGAACTCTTCATCTCCCAGGTACCAAAGTATATTTCTCATATATTTCTATTCTTGTACAAACTTTGGGCACATGGCAAAATATTGTAGGGCATATCACAAAGACAAATATAATGGTCCCCATCAATCTCCTAGAAGAAATTTCGCAAGAAGAAGTCATGATTTCTTATTCATTAACAGGATAGAGTGCTTCAATTGCCATAACATTGGACATATGGCACACGATTGTAACTTGACTTGGATTCCTAAACAAGCTAAAACCATGACAACCAAGCTAGAGAAGAAAGTTACACAAGTATGGAGAAGGAAGCAAATTGGGTCTAAAAGTCTCTTGAACACTCCAGCCAACAACACATGTTGTTGACTTGATGAATTCATCCTTGATATTACAAGTATTTGATGGTGAGACTCTTCCAAAAAGGAAACCATGCATACAGTTAGGGGGATTTTTTTATCATTCTGCGAAAGAGCCGTACATGGACAATCATCTTTTAGATCATCTCTTGGGATAATTGAAGAACACAATCCCTTCTCACCCAATTGACCATTGTTGAAAATTTCTTTCATTAGATCACAAAGCAAGCAATATTTCTTGAGCTAGAAGAGTTTATGCGGGCACAGGGAGTTGGTTCATCACATGAAGAAACGAAATCTATAATGGACCACATTTCCAAAAGGAATAACACCATGACACAGGGAGAAACATACTTATGAAGAATTATTATTGATGAAGAAAATATGATGAAGAGAAGTAGTTTGATAGGGAGAGTACTTGGGCACCCCATTTTCCATTGATGTCAAAGGGGAAGAGAATCTTGGAAGGGAAATAATATTGCCATCAATGACAAAGGGGGATATTGTTAATCAAGGTTGTCATTGATGTCAAGATGGCATTGGTTGTGATGGAAAATTATTGTGATGCATGATACCCTAGTGATGCAAGACCTAGAACTAGCCTTGTTGTTAGAATATGAAGATTCCATAACCTCCTGTATATTATGAATCAAGAAGACCTAATGAAGAATTTCTAATATGATATCCTTGCTCTTGTTGAAGAAGCCCTAAAACCATGATGATGTCCTTACTCTTGATGAAGAATCCCTAAACTCTGTCGTAGACATTTACAAGATGATGACATGAATGATGACACACTTGATGATGGTTGGAGACCACTCTTGAAGTCCTAATAAAATTACCCTGACTACAACTCTAGCTCCGTTGACCTTATACATGAAAAATCTAAATAACCCTATGGACTAAAACAAAAAATTCAAAATGGTCACAAATAGAATTAATTTTTGACAACTTGAAGACATCATTTCACCATGGCTCCTTCTCCAGCATGTAGAGGATATTTTTACCTTTCCAATGAGCCCTCACTCATCTCCTAACTCCTTATAGTTTGTGAGCAAATGAATTTCAAAGTTTAAAAATAATATTTTTTTAAGGCCTAGCCGAACTATGCTCAATTCCTTCATGCCGGCCCTCCAACGCATCAGACAGGTCTTTTCATAAAGATTAATTACTATAAATAAAAGACTGTCTTTTTCATTAATTAAGCAAGTTTGGTGCAAATTTCAGAGAGAATTTCGGTGAAATATTTCCGAGAGAAGAATATCCGAGTTCTGACTTAGATTTCTGTGGCAAACATATCCAAAGTTCTGAAGCATATACATACGAAATTATTGAGGAAAATGATCAAAATTTCTGGGCATACTTTTATGATCTAGCAGCCTATTACAGCTCGGTCTAACAGTCCCTTACTGAAGCTCGGATTTCAGACTTGTGAAGCATCAGATCTGTGGAGCTTGGATTTGTAAAAGGGTCACCTGTTGGGGGCTAATTCAAGCTTAGAATACTAGCAAACAGTCACCTGGATAGTTTACATTGTAGTGCAGAAAAAAGCCTTGAAGAAGCCTAGGATTGTGAACATAGTTTTGGAGATTAATTTTAGAATGAACCTGTGAAAAAGTCTTGTAAGAAACCAAAACTATGGTAGCGTTTTGTAGCTTGGACAGTCACATATTTTAGAGCTCGGATTAGTTGCATATTTTTGTGACAGTTTGGAACAATCTTCTTTAGACTTTGAGTAATTAGCTCTGTGGTATTTTCATGGTTGAAGGAGCAGCCTTCAAAATTATTGAAGCAAGAAACATTGAAGGAGCCCTTGTTTAAGTTTTGATTCAAAATTGTGATAGAACTTGTGGTAAGGTACTATGAGAACCAAAATGGCACTTTTCTCATAAGGCTTGCGTAAGCAACTATTGGAGAAATTTGAAGTAGCTACTAAAGGATTTTCAAAGAATACTTGGATTGGCATTGGCGACAGTTATTTTTTAGTATTGTTACTAAGGGTTTGTTGAAGTATCTTATTTGGAAGTACTATTAAAGACCCTTGTAGAATATGGCTTGAAGAAATTCTTGGAAACCATGATTGAAGCCCTCATGGAGTGACCTTGAAGAAGGATCTCTGTGCAGATTGAAGACATCTTGTGAAGAAGCCTTATTGAATACCATGATGCATTGTTGATATCATCATGAGGTGACATTAAAGTTTATGTTTGGGTAACATGAAGAGCACCAGAGACACCTTCTAAGAGATCAAGGTTTTCATTGATGACGTGACATGGAGACTAAGTGAGGGGATAGCTGAATATTAACATGGCTCATTGAAGACGACTTTGGGAGTCATGAAGAATAAGAAAAAATATTTTGACGAAGTGAAGTTGAGGGTTGGAGCCTCATAGAGACAAGCTCGGTGCCTTAGAAGATAGGGTTGGATCCCTAGAGGATTTGAGTCCTCAAGAAACTAGGTCGGAGCTTGTACCAAATATAGGGTTGGAGCCCTAGAGGTTGGTGCCTCAAATTGACAAGGTTGGATCCTTGGAAAGACCATGTCGGTGCTTGGTACAATATAGGTTGGAGCCTGGAAGATTGGAGTCTTCATCTAGGGTTAGATACTTATATCATTATTGTAAATAAGAAATTAATAATAGTATCTATTCCATCATTATTGCTTTTTTTTTCTAAATATAAGTGATATAGCTGGTAAAATTAACAATTGAAAATAAATACTGATTCACCCCCCTCTCAGTATTTCCAACAAGTTGTATAAAGGTCACCAGTTCGAATCTCTGTCAGAAAAAACCCAACAATGTTAAGGGAAAGTATGACTCAAGGGTGCAGGTGATTTGGGTGCTTTTGAAAGCATAGATACCCCTAAATAAAAAATAATCAAGTAGTAAGTTAGAAGTGTGAATAATCTCAACACTCACATAATCTAGAAACAAAAACAAAAAAAATTTAAAATTAACGACTTAGTGGTTAAGGGCTTTAGGGGTTAAGGGTTAACCATTATGGGCTTACAGGTCAAGGGATTTAGGGGTTAAGTGCCTAAAGGTTATGGTATTTAGGTGTCAATGGGTTAAAGGGTTAGGGGTTAATCAGTTTAGGGGTTAGGGGTTAAGGGTTAAGGGTCAAGGTTTAAGAGGATATGGGATTAGGGTTTATGGGGTTCCAGGATTCTAAGTTAGGGTTTAAGGGTTAAGGGGTTAGTGGCTTTGGATTTAAGGGATCAGGGGTTTAATTTGTAATTAGTTATGAGTGTAGGGGTTAAGGGATTGTGGCTTTAGGGTTAAATGGATAGGGACTTTAGTGGTTACGGGTTAAGTGCTTAAGGGTTGTGATAATGCGGCCCCTAGTCCCCTTATCAAAACTATTGGGGGTTTCCCTATCAGTTGCCCTCATTGCCTTTTCTATAGGTCCCCTAGCCCCTATGTCATAAGGCCCTAAGGCTCCTTATCATTCTCTAATGTTAGGGTTATAGATCTTAGTAAACCATGCTCGAACCTCTCACTTATACCCATCCACGCTACCCTTATGTCCCCTTGCCCTTTTCAATACACAAAATGATCCCCCTCCCCCAAAATTCATGAGAATTGAAGATGAATCTCTTGAAGATGAATCAGATTCTAAAGTTTTAGTTCCTTCTAGAAAGGAAATGTTTTTATCTTCAATGTAGACAGATGGAAAAATTATGTTTGAGAGATAGAACAAGTTAGGCATTCTCTCAGCCAAACCTGCCAAGTTGATTCAAATATAAGACAATGAGGACACTGAAGATAATTTTACTGGAGATCATGCTAGTAACGGTGTTGGAACAAGAGATTACTTTAGGCTACCAAATTCTTCTTTATCAATCAATCTCATACCAGAGATGACTACTGTCATCCACCCATGAATAGAAAACCACTAGTAGCACCAATCGCTTGAGATGGAAACTAAGATAGGTGAGACCACATTCCACCCAAGCCACCTTGTATGGAAGGAAGGAGGAAATGGTCTCATAAATATCGACAGGGGTATTGTGTTGGAAAAAAAGGATTTAGAAGGGCTAAATAACATTCCAATAGAAATTTCTCCAAATCCTTCCCCATATTAAAAACCTCTCTCGTTTCTCCAAATCCTTCCACATCTTCTCACAAAATTCTCTGCAAAACCATGTCTCAAAACAAGAAATTTACAAACTACGAAAAATGAGCTTTAAATATGCATTCATAATGCCTGATCTATGACACCTGTGCAAAAATTGGAAGAGGTTTTTGTACTTTGGCCTGTCTTAAATAACAACCTCTCTCGGTTTTCTATAATTGGCCTTTATGAAATTTAACCTTTAACTTGCATGCATGGATATGAAATTTACCTAGATGTAGAGCAACATCTTCTCCCTTTTCATCTCTGAATATTGAGAGGTAAGTTGACCAATCAACAAGAGGCATGGGATTCGGAAAACCAGGAATACAAGATCTTTCCATAGGTGTATACTTTGCATTTGTTCTTGAACCCATATTGAACACATTCAACCAAAATTAATGACCTTTGACCAGTGGAGTCACCATTAAATTTCAATCTGTTGGATCCTTTGAACTCATAGCCGCTATGTGAATGATTCAACATTCAGATGTCCAACTGTTTTTCACCATCAACAATTAGATTTGAACTTTGTCATTAATATCTGGGGAAAATTTGACCATTCAATCCCCGATAATGGTGCCAATAGGTTAGCACTCCTTGATATCTACTAGGCTGGAAATAAACTCAAGAAGTTAACCACTAACCACTTTTTTTCGGGGTACTGGTCTTTCTTGACCGGAGGGCGCTCCCTCACTTAAAGAAACTAGATATTTGACAAGGCTTAACCCCACAAAGACCAGGTCTGCTATAACTATTTCAAAATTCATTTTGTTGGGGGTAGGTAAAGATTTATCTAAAGAGAATGTTTACAGTTCAAAAACCATACACAAATCATGGCTTATGCTTAAACAACCACTCATTCTCACAAAGGATTTATCAATATACATCTCAGACATTCAGAAATTGTAGCATAAGGGAACATTATATAGTAAATACTCATTCAAAATGAAACATCATGAGAAATTTAGACACTGAACTCATAGGAAATAAGCATTTTAGAATAAATTAAACACATATATAAGCACCATTATTGCAACTAAACCAAGTTGTAACACCTAATTTGGAGCAATGTTAAATTGAATTCCAAATAGCCTCAACTTGTACTTATGATAGGAAAATAGATAGAATTTTAGCAGAAGAGAGACAACATCAAAGTTTACAGGAGAAGAACAAATATTTTATAGGAGAAAAAAATATGAGATCCCATGCCATGACTATCTTCACTAGAATATTAGTGGATCAACTATTACACAAGCTCCAAGCATAACAATTCAAGCCACAACACAATAACACAGTAACACTCTTGCAAAGTATTTTGCCAAACTAACCAAAAAACCCTTTCTTCATTTACTTATATTCATTATATATGAAAAATATCACAGTGTAATGGGTAGTTACATACAAAACATGTTCGATCTGTGGAGAGGATAAATACCAAGAGGAAAAGTAGAAACATCATAACTGAAAAATAGAAACATTGTAGTTGTTTACACCTTTTTAAAAAATAAAAAAGGAAATCATAAAATAATTAACTTCGCCCTAAGTAAATAATATATTTCAAACCATTTTTATCTTTGAATCTCATCCATCTTGAGTAAAGAAAATAGAAACAATAGAAAATCATAGAAAAGTTGTCAGTTAACTAACAACTCTGTGTAACGACTCGGTAGCACAAAGTCATATTTCCTTTATGGCTGACACCTGTTTGATGAAATTTGGGCTGAGATGGCATCCAGGTGTAAATCAAGCTGACCTTTAAAATCTTTGACAGCTAGCAGCTCCAAATCATGAGCGAGACTCAGTAGGCAAGGGTTGTGCAACACCTCCACATCACCTGCGTAATACACTTTGTTTTGGGTATATCTCCCAAACCCTAACATATTTTTCAAAACTGAAGGAGGTTATTTTATATGATATTTTTTTGAATAAATACCTCTCTCCGTTTCTCCAAATACTTCCCTATATTCTCACAAACTTCTCTGCAAAACCATGGCTCAAAACATGGAATTTACAAACTACGAAAAATGAGCTTTAAAGATGCATTCATAATGCTTGATATATGACATCTGTACAAAAACTGGAAGAGTTTTTTGTACTTTGGCCCGTATTTAAGAAAAAAACATCTCTTTTTTCCATAATTTCATTTATATGGACGTAATTGTCGTTTCAAAAAAGTGCAAAAAATAGAGTATACGTACTGTTGTGCAATGAAAAAATATAAGTAGCATTGTGATGCTTTGAATTGATGTTTTGGAGCGCTCCACCTGACATGGCATGTGAATCACAACATAGGTAATGATTAAGTATGAGGGGTTTATATCCCTTTGGTATGGGAGTTTTATATATGAGAATGAGGTATTATGCATGACGGTTATATGATATGAGTATGGGAAATGGTAATGTTAATTTAGGGAATGGTTTAGAATGAAAATGGGGAAGAAAATGAATATGATGATATGTTAATGGTATATGGGAAGGGTGTAGGACGTAAATTTATATGAAGGGGGATGAATGGAAGGTAAATGGGTAAATGGGGAAATAGGAGGGGAAATGGATAAGCATAGGGTAAATAAGAATGAGGGATAAAAGTGTAGGATGTTTCAAATGACCATACCTTGTAACCATAAGAATTATGAATGAAAATGAGCTCAATTTAAAAAATTATAATAGACAAATGATTAAACCCCCTTTGACTTGACATGAAAAAAACATGTGCGACCATGACTCCCATTAACTTGACACTCTTTCAGAATTTGAATGAAACCTTCATGTAAGAAACTAAAAGATGCTATACAATGATTTAGAGGCTATAAAAAAATCAATAGTTGTAGGCTCAACTACTCAAAACTGAAAATTAAAGGATAAGGAAAAAAATTTGAGAATAAAACTTATGACCCTAATACACATAACCAAAATACGAGCGGCAAACCAGGGAGTTTAGCTTGAAACCGATTTATTTCTTGGAAATTCTAGGTATGGATCTAATCTCGCATGTCAGTGATTTAAAGAGAGGAAACCACAACCCTGAGCCCAATATGATCCCAAAATATTCGTAGCATTTCCATCATTAATAAATTGGAAGCATAACCATTGATTGTATAAAATTTTGAAAAGAGGAGACTACTTAAGAATAGGGTACTAATGTTCTTTAACCCAAGACATCATCTAAGAGCCATCCATTCACATATAAAACCACTTATCCACCAAATCCCGTTGTTGTAATCCTACCACCCGGTCCCAAAAAACATCAGAATAAAAAACGAGTTTATGATAATTTATATCAACCTTAATTAACTTCCTTCTTTTTCCAAAAATGATGGAAAAAACGTTTTCCATGGATTACGACATTGGGTTCGATAACCAGAGGGGATATCAAAACATTGAAATCCACGCATATAGTTGCATGTACAAGAGATGCCCCAAACGGATAGAATCCCAACTTGGGGTAGCCACGACTATCTGCCTCAAAAGTCGCATGTACCAACACATCAAGTAATGGCACTCTAAAATCCTGCCTATATGTGCACCAAAGTAGAGAGCATTACTAAAAAATACCTTATGTAGTAATGTCTGAAAAAACCTCGATAAAATATGTAGACAAGGTAAATTAATGTCACTTATAAATTATTGACACCACTCGATGTAGGTTGTCACCAAATCAATCCACTAGGAAACCCCTTGATATAAAATAGACTCGCCAATCACCATAGACCAATTTCCTTCATAAAATCTAATCAAGCACATAATCGACAAAGATCTTCAATGACAGTGCAAACTATTAATGCATTATCCCTCATATAATCAATGACCAATTTTGAAAATAAATATCCCCACAGACCAATTAATGACCCCAAGAGACTCCTTAGTGAACAAATTCAAAATTGAAATATGTTACCAACTCCAAAAATCAAAATTAATGCACTTACATAGTAGTAAAGATCCTTGAAAATCCTCCTATCGACCAATCCCTACCTAGAGAGGAGCAGGAAGATCCATAGGAGCAAAGGTTTAGAAGAAATACCATGTAAAAAAAACAGCCAGTGTGTCTCAGATAGACCATAGAGAAGAACAACATGTAGTAGCTAAGATCCTCAAAAATCCCCTGATTGACCATTCCCAATCCAAGGAAGGAGCAGGAAAATCCACAGGAGCAAAGGTTCAGAAGAAAGACAATGTAAACAACCAGCTAGTGCGTCTCATATAGACCACAGAGTATACCAACAACTAGAGTGGAAAATATTTTTTTATTAATGTACCTTGAAACAAAAGAACTAATAAAGATCCATGATATCATTCAAAATCAGGATAAAACTGAATCTAGCTCAGATAATTATGTGTAGACTCATTGCACCAAACAATACTAGTAATTGCACCAGTAAATGCTACATTTAATCCATCTACCTCTACACTTACAACCAAAATTACTGCCCTTGTGAATTTTGTGACTAATTATTCCACAATCCTATCTTTTATCCTCGACATTTGCTTCTCATAAAAGTTGTCGAAGATATTTTCAAGTAGGCATATTTTCCACCAGCGGATATTTTGTAATTTGTCTCCAGCATCCTTTAAGTGAATCTAATCCATGTTTCCATTGACCGTCAGGAGTTTCAACATAAAAATGTACTGATAGCAGCAACCAACAGATAAAAGTGGCGTTCAAAATAAATGAAACAGTCAAAAAACACTATCGATGGAGACCCTGAAAAGTACTCCAACTATGTTACTTCCTATCCATGTTCAGCGAAAGCTCCTCTATCGCTCCTCTCACCATACACCTTTGTTGTCAGCCTCCATTTCCCTAAATCCCATCATTTTTTTTCGGCCTCGATTCATTTTTTTCTTGAAGAACCCATCAAAAAAATAAAGAGAAACCCCTAATCCTTTACTTTTTCCTTTTCTACTAGCGCTTCATATCGAAAAATTTAAGAAAAAATATTTCTTTTGTCTTAAAATCCCCCTCCATGTAGTAGTGTTGAATGAAAAAACATACAAGTTATCTCTAATTGTATAAATAGAGATTGAAGTGACATAACAGGGATTGATGTCAAAGAAATCTTGCACGGAAAAGTTGTCACGTTCCTTAGAGACAGCTACCCCACCAAAACAAAGAGCCCAAAAAATTGTTGTCTTTATATAAGATAACGTGAATCATAATTGAATTAGCAAACTCGATATAGGCATGAGATAGTAGTAGCCTGCATGTTGACAGACTTAGGGTGCACTATGAGAGTAAATTTTGCAAGTCATGTTAGATAATATTATCTTCAGTTGATATGGTTTTGTCTTAATTGTTAATTGTCTTAAATGAATTTTGTCTTAATTGTCATTGTCTTCAGTGACCATTGTCTTAATATAAAGTTGTCTTAAAATATTTTTGTCTCAAGTTGTTTTCGTCTTAAATATAAAGTTTTGTCTTAAAATATTTTTGTCTTAATTTTTTTTTGTCTTAAAATATTTTTGTCTCAAACGATTTTTGTCTTAAATATAAAGTTTTGTCTTAAAATATTTTTTCCTTCAATTTTTTCGTCTTAAATACAAATATTTGTCTTAAAATATTTTTTTCTCAAACTCTTTTTGTCTTCAATATAAAGTTATGTCTTAAATTTTTTTTTTATCTCCAACTCTTTTTGTCTAAATTTTATATTTAAGACAATTCAATTGATATTAAATTTTAATTTAAAATGACTAAAATAAAAAGTGACTTTTTAAGACAAAAGATTTCTATTCTCTTAAAGATATGACTTAAAATTTCCCTTCATGTAGTAGTGACCCTTGACTTAGCAAATAAAATATTCACTAGAAAGACTATTGTAGGATAACAATAATGCTCATAAAGGGAATGCTATGATCCCTAGCTTTACATGAAGGACCTAAATTGTGTAATTAAAAGAATTGAAAGGAAAATATAGGTGTTCCTTTCGAGCCAGGAAGCTTTAGAAAACATAGTGCATAAAACTCATACAGGTGGATACTTTTGATTCCATTCATTCTCCCTCACTATATTTATTTAGTAGTATTTTTCTCTTTTCTATAACTTGTGAATTGGAATATCCCAACTAGTTAGAAGAGATTAATTTTTGGACAAATATTTTCGTATTTTGTTTTAATTTTAAACTTATCCATATAAGCTCATTAAAAGCTTAATGCATTGTGATTAACCTAATTTTCTTAACGAAATAAAATTTGATTCCATATTTAAGAAATTTTCATAGTTGTATATTCATAACCCCTTTTTTGTCGAAGCAATCTTTTTATTTTTTATTTTATTCACTTAATTAGTTTTATAACATTTAAACACAATATGACAATTAAGGCAATTATTTGGACTATAATTTTTATTAAAATTTTAACTTTAATATTAAAGTGTTCACACACACACACACACGCACACACACACACACATATATCATAATATTTAGAGGAAGGTTGTTTCAATCAATAGTCTAAGTTGAAATGATTTGGATTAACATTAGAATATACTTTGTAACATTCAAAATTTTCTATGAGAATAAAGAACTTAAGTAACGATAAGTTTAATTGATAACATCAAAAATGTAATATAATATAAACCTGAGATAAATGAACTAATTGAATAAACTAATGTGGTTGAAATTTTCACATTATTGGATTGTATTTATGCTAAGAATATTTTGACATTCAAGTCTATCAAAGGATCCATGAAAGGAGACTAGGATTATAATATTCAAAATGACCTAAAAAATTCACACCAAAAGAGATAAAAGAAAGATAAAGAAATATGATTTAGGCTTAATAAAAAAATAGTCAAGAGGAATATGTTTTCTTAAAGATAAAGGAGTATGATTTATGTACGATGAGAAATGTTCCAAGGGGAATAAGTTTTCTTAAACAAGATTGTTATCCCTGAAAAATAATGTGCATTATAACAATGAAAATTAATAAACACATGTATAAGAGTTTGAGTACTCATTCAATCATCATGAAAAGATAATCAATATCGAATTTATGCTAAGATTAATAAGATAGGAGAAGAATTCAATTAGACCTACACCATATCTTGGTTAAGCATAACAAAGTATACTAAAAAAAATCCCAAGGAGTGGCCCAATACTATATCATGAACACACCTTTAAGCTTACATTACATGATACCTCTCCCAACATCACACGACCTAATGTTTATGTAGTTAATTCTCATTTTCGTAGATTTTAGAGATGTTACAATTACTCAAGGGAAGTCTTCAATTATTTTATAATAAGATGAAGCAAAAAAAGGATTAAAATATTCCATTATAAACTAAACTCCCAAAATTAGATAAAGGAAGCAACTTGATTCCATAACTTGAAGTAATTATTAATAATTCACATTAATCATCTTAGAAAAAAACTTAACATGAAATATATCATAAATTAAACAATATATTTCTATTACATGTCTAATATAATGTACTTATAATATGTTTTTATAATAAACTATATATAAAAATAATGAACACTTAATAAAATAGCTACTTCAAATATGAATATCTTTAAAAATTAATTTTTATAAATAAAATCACTATATCATTTAACTTAATCTTATTCATATCGCATATTTATTAGTTCTTTTAGTAAAACATATTCATCTCCTATCTTTTTCATTTTTCTAAATAAAACTCCATTTTTAAATGAATGAATTTAAGTCAAAACTACCACTTTAAAAATGAAAAAAACCACTCAAACTTCCCTTTTTAATATTAAAAACCTTATATACATTTACGCATATTATCCTATAACAATAATTATTTGTACACTTTTCTCTCCATATAAATTAAAAATAAATCCACATAAATAAATAAATAATATAATATAGTATTATATTATATTATTTTACTATCGAACATAAAATCCTCATTAAATAGTATACCCATATTTACAATCACTTATCTCTCATATTTACCATCACTATTTCATGGAATGTGAGATTAATATTTATGACGTTATTTTAGATATTATTATTAATAAATAGCCATGACTCAGGGTACCTCGATTAAATCCTTCATAAGAGGAGATGGTTTGTGGATGAACATATCTTGTAATGTATTATAACGAGGAGGTGGAGGTGATAATTGGAGGTGATAATTTTATATATTAAGTGGTTGGATTAACTTTGACATGGAACCAATAATCCACATATGATCCTATTAATCCCAATAAAATATAAACTTTACTTTCTAATTGCAATGTTATTATACCAATTCTTGTTTGAGAAAATCTGTTATGACTAGGTATGTCAACTTTATTCCACATATATGTAAAATGTTACCTAATAAAAAATTAATTTATTTATTATTTACAAGTTGTTGTCTAAAGAGAAAAAGATAGAAATAAATATGGTGATATTGAAAATGTATTTTTTTAATTTTATTATGGTATCTGTTTAAATGCATGTATAGGCATTTTAATAGAATATTACTTTATTAGGTATAGTGATATTGAAAATGTATTTTTATAATTTTATAAAGAGTGATATCTCTTTAAATGTATGCATAGGCGTTTTAATAGAATATTTTTTCATTCCTTTACATTTTCTGCGCATCTCAATATATATAGAATTGTTATATTTCTCTTAAAGTTAGTATTGTCTGGACATTATATTTATTTTAAAGTTATTATTGTTTTTCTCTCAGGCTTCTATGCTTATAATATTGTTAGTATAATTTACAATATTGTTACTTTAAGAGTTGGGTTTTATTTAAATATTTGTAATATGTTATAAAATATTAAATTTTAGTTTTAATTTCATCAATTAAGAAATATAAGTTCAAGAGTTTTTTTAAATTAATCAATTTTCTTTTATTTCAGTTTTGATGAATATCTTCTAAAAGTTTGAACGCATCTTGATTTTCACTCTTTTGGATGTACTGCCCATGAAGCCTTAATATGAATAGCTTTAATGAATTTACCATAAGATTTATTTGTAACACTTCAAATTTTTGACAAACTTAACAAAAATTAGATAAATATCTAAATAAATGGCATCATTTAATTTAGAATTAAGTTTATTTTGTTTATTGGACTAGAGATCGCCACAACCACAATCATTAGGAACTTAAAAATAAGATAATAGATATGGTTACTCAAAGTAAATTTTATTTATTAAATAAGAAATTATTTTAATATTTTATTTTAAATTTAAATTAATTTAAATAATTTTAAATATCTTTTAATAATAAATATAGTAATTTGTTTTAAAAAATAATTAGTTATACAATTAATTAATTAATTAATTGCATATATATATACACACACATGTATACTTTCTCAAATTTACTTAATAATGGAAAATTTATTTTTATGTATTTTTAATATTTAAAATAATTTAAATTATTGAAATTTTGAAAGGCAAATCAAGAGTAAATTTTATTTTATTGAAAAAAATAAATTCAATAATGTATTCAAATGTTCACGTATTAATTTATTTTTTATTAAAAAAATAAAACATAACTATATTAAAATAGAAACATGATGGAAAGTGCATTTTAAAGGTGGGTTATGCTAATAGATATTTTAGTAAAATCAAAACAATATTCTTAAGTATGAGGGCATGGTGACAATTTTTTTTTAAGTGTAGAAACATAGTTACACAAACCCCTAAAAAATCATGAAGTATGATGTTGTAATGGGAGAACCCATAGATATATATTTACTAAAAAATATTTATACAGTTTGAGTTGGCCTAATGGTTAAGAGTATGTGTTTCCTCCTAAGAGGTCACAAGCTCAAAACTAGAGGGGGTAGAGTATGCATGCCTTCATAGACTTAGCTGTCAAATCCCTGCGCAGATGTGGGTCTCTTGTCCCACAAAAAAGGGGGTCTCATAAACCAATTTGATATCTGGCTTGGTCTTTACCTTAAAATTGGATAAGAATAAGAATTATATTTTGTGTTGGTTTTTATTAGTAAATAAAAATTATGATAGTTAGGAAATAGTATAATTGTAAAAATCAAATTATGGATTTAGTTTATTTTTATTGTAAAATATATTGCCAACAATCCAATGGAATGTGAGATGGTGGAGACTTTAGGCATTATGAGATTCAACATATATATTCTAATAAATCATTAATGATATTTTTTGTATTATTTTCATCTCTTACGTAATGTCAAGTTTCATCAATGCATTAATACATACATTAAATCCATAATAAAAAGTGCATTTAAAGTGAATAACAACATTTTGATCATTTCATTATGTAGTGTGTTGTAATAGAAAAATTGTCTTCATGTGCTTGCACATTATATGTCACATATGAAAGTCAAACATTCTTTTTTTTTTTGGGTAAATTAGGCTAATATATATAAATTCGAAAATAGAAACAATACATATGCTACAGGCTGGGTTGGTAAGCTACGCTTAACCAATCCTAGCCTTAGTTGCGCGGTTTCAGGGCTGCCTCTGTGGAGGAAATCAACCCGGAAAATACTTGAAGCAGGAAATTACAAAATGTGCAGAAGTGCTCGTGTATCCAAAAATTACAAAATAGGTGGAAGCATAAGTATAACTTGGAATTTTGTGGTGATAGCAAGCATGAAAAAAAAACAAGGAAGAATTGGGCAGCTTTGCAGTCCTTAGTATTCAGCTTCCTAATTACTGTGTGGCTCCTCCTCCACTATGGGGAAGGCGTACGCCTGCACATTCGCTTCCTCTATATCAATGGGTGGACGCAGAGGTTTGGGGACCGGTGCATAGAGGATGAGAGCCACCGAATATTCTGCATTAGGGACGCACGTCCAAGTACCTTCAAAATCCATAATCCATACATCTGTATCATCACCCTCATCATCCTGAGTCGGAAGAGGTTCAATCTTGTGAGGCGGGAGGTGCTCCTGGTGCACAATGGTGGACTTATAAAGTCCGCATCTACCTCTCTACGAAGCTTTCTCGGGGGCCTCCTCCTCCGGATCCGATTCAAGGCTCTATCTAGCGTAACTACCTAAGGAGGAGCCTTAAATAGACTCCAGGCAATTGTTAGTACCACGGTGGTAACGACTGGGGAGCACCCCTCTTTTCCCTCCACGAATGGTTCTTTGGCACAACCTAGGTGCTATGGCCTGCAGAAAAAGAGGCGTGACAAAGATGGAGGGATGCTCAGCAGGGGGAGAGGATTGAAGCAGGGGAGAAACAAGTGGACAGGGGGAATGATAAGGGGGAAAGCACATCAAGGGACACAGTGTAATGGGTGTGCATAGATTATTGAGACTGGTGGGATATATGGAGTTGGGATAAGATGCGTAGGCTAGATAGATTGCAGCCCTGATATTTCTGCGCAGCGCAGCTCTAGGAAGAGGCCTACACGGTGGGCTGGTGGCGCAGGAGGGCAAGAACATAATCAACGAAAAAGACTGAAGCAGACGACTGTGAATATCTTTGTGCTGAGGGGCCTTCCTTTTAAAAGGCCTGTTACACATGTAGAGGGAGAGATCATGATTGAGCCTCGCACGCAACTGCATGCCATAACCGTTTTCATGAGGAGGATTGAGTGAAGAGTTATGGACAATCGACATATCAATCCAGGTAATCATTTAGGATGAATGGTGCAAGGAGGTACCCGAGAGGGGTTGATGATTTCCAAGCATGTATTCATAATGCCTTATCTCATTCATCTAGTGCAGATGGTTACTGGTTTAAGGATCCACATCAGGAGAGGACCTGCATTGTAGATCTTCGTCCTCATGGGCGTGGGAGAGGCGATTGTAATTCGTAGTCCTGCTGTCACCAGCATCTCGGGATCAAAGTCAAACATTATAAGAACTTGTCAATGGAGTATTTGGTTGGAATTGAATTTTATTAGTTTTGTAAATAGGTTTATTTCAATTTTTTACATATATTACATATTTATGCTCTATGAATCAAATGAACTATTTAGAATGGGAAAAAGTATCAAGTTAAATTTGGTCACTTCTTTCAATTCTGTTTACATGGAACTCGATACTTTGGTCAATAAATTATTAAAAAAAAAGACTCTAAAGTTTAGGAAGGATAGATTATTCTACTTGAGTTTAGAAGTTGTTTTCTTGTCAACATAATTTAGTCACATTTTTTTATTACATTAGTTTATATGTAAGATATGTAATAATTTTGTTTTAGTTCTAAAGTCTATGATGGAAGCTTATATGGATTAGACGACTCTTATATACTTAAAATAAAACTATATTGCTTCTATTACTTTATACTTTGATTGTATTCTATTCATTAACTCTATAACTCTTACAATCAATCCCCTTCCAACTAAATTTATGCAAAACCATCTCCCATAAGACCCACATCTGCAGGTCATCAGAGTGTGGGGGGGCCAGTTATACATGGTTGGGCTCGTGAAATATCATGTAGCCCAGCCTGAGTTCACGTTCCATTGGTAGATCCTTGCTTTGATGCCTGTTAGTCTCCTCTATTCTACAGTATCACTAGATGACTATGGATTTTCTACAGTCTTTTGAAAATAACATTCCCTGACTATCATTCATTTTCACTGCCTTCATTAATTTCCATTTTACCTATTCATTATCTCTCACTTTACCTATTCAGATCACTCTCATACTATGAAAACTCATGTTTGACCTTAAACCCCTCATTTTCATCCTTTTCCCCTTCCTAAAACCCATTTCCCTCACTAAAAACCCTTTCTCCTTCTCTCATTCCCCATTATTCATTTAAAACAATGAAAAAACCCAGTTTTTACATTGTTTTAAAATATATTACCCTATCGGGTCCCGCTTTAAACAGACCTTACTTATTTGAAAAACCCAATCCCTTATGTATCTAATCCCCCACCTTAAAAAACCTCATTTCCCCACTTCAATATGGACCTGGCCCCACCTTATATTAAGCACCCCTGCTTTATTGTTTTCCTCGGGCCCCGCACTACATTAACCCTCTGCTTCACTTAAACCCCCGACCCCACCTATCAAATCAATCCGCCAATTCGTTTCACACCTGACCATCGTTTGATATTCTCCCCTACATCCGATAGCCACCGCGCCTTATCGCATCCCCATATGCCCGATGGTTAAAAAATTTGGGGGATGCAAAATGGGTGGTTTCGCAACCATCCCATATGCCATGCGTCATCCCCATAATTTATCACATGCCCTCCGACTAATACCATTAACCGCTTACACCCCATGCAATAAAACCGCCAAACACCTTCGTGCCATGAAATGAAACCGCTAACCCAATTCAAACATGTTGAAGCCCTGAACCTTTATGCTAACCCCTGAAACACTCCTGAAGACCCGAAAGGTCATAACCAAATGTAGAAAACCAATAAAGCCTCCATTGTCTGAAGTTTGTCCACAGATTTCTCGCGTTCCTAAAAAACATTTGCTTTCCTCCCTACTGAGCACAAATTTTTATGAATAATTTGTTTTAATTTTGGAGGTGATCGATTTATCAGAAAATGCAGTAAAGAAATTTTCATTTCTAGATCTAAGAATTATTTAATCAGGGCTCTCTAGGAGACAATCCAGAATGCCTTATTCATCAAAGGATTAGGAGCGCAAGAAAAAACAAAGTAGCAATAGGACATAAAGGGAGACATTAATGGTTGTCAGTGTTTTTACATTCATCTTGGCAGCATCAAGGTTTATTTAATTTGAAGGATAGTAAAATAAAAAGAGTTAAACATAACAGTCAAGCTAAAGTAAAGGATAAAGTTAAGAAGATTACAGAGACAAAGATAAATGGAAAACACAGTTAAAGACCAGTCAAAGGTTAAAACGCGAAAGAAAAGGTTATGAGACAGAGTCAAAAATAAAGGAAAGATAAGGAAGCAGATCAAACAGTGAGATAAAGAAAAAAATGAAAGTGATAACAAAAGCAGCAAAGAGAAAGAATATATGAAAGAACAGAATGAGAAAGCACAATTAAGGAAAAGACAAATCAGAATTTAAAGACAAAGTAGAGGATAAATCAACGAAGAAAATCAGAGCCAAATGACAAATCCACTTAGCATTTACTTCTTCATAGTCATATTGGCCACCTACAACTTAATTTTGATTTAATAAGCTACCTCAGTTAATGTTTTAGTCAAAGATATTTTAGCATCTCAGAATTTATTGTAAAAGTTAATGTTAAAGGCAAATTAGTCCAAAATATGTTAAAGTTAGCTCAAGAGTTAATTTTAGAGTTATTATTATAGCAAGTCTGTCAGTGATATTTTGGCTTGGGCCTTGCATGGTCTCAAAAGTCAAGATTGAATTTACTCTATAATAAATATAGTCTTTAAACCCTAGCCTAGGGCAACCTCCTCAAAATTTCAGTTAAATACTACATGTATTGTTCATTATCACTGTTGGTTATTTGGGTGGTTGCTAGGCTGGATTTTGATCAGAATCTGAGTTACAAATATTATTGCACTGGAGCATTGTAACTATTTTGGACATCAGTAATACAAGGACGTTCATAGTATTCTTGAGATATGTTAATGGTGATGTTATCCCTCTTTTTCAATGTTTCTCCTGTGTTTTCCATATTGTACATCAAACTCTTTGATAATAGAACAGAAATTTTAGATTGAGATATGTTGTTTTGGCACCTTAACTCTGTCTATTACTTTTATCTTAATGTTTTCTTCTGCAAGGCCTAATTAAAGAATTCATGAGTTTCCTTCTCTTTAGTTTCACCTAGCTTGTTGTCTTGAGGTTTTCTTAGTAAATTTTAACTAAAGAATTCAGGGGTGTCCTGCTCTTTAGTTTATCTTAAACCATTATCTTAAAGACCTTCTTTGAAGTTTAGTTAAATAATTCAGGGTTGTCCTACTCTTTAATTTCACTGAACTATTATCTTAAATGTTTTCTTTGTCTGAAGTAATAACTAAAGAATTCTATACTGCTCTTTAGGATTATTGGATTGTTGTCTTGAAGTTTTCTTAGTGAAGTACAACTAAAGAATTCTCAAATTCTCTTTACTTTACCAAAATGTTATCTTAAAGGCTTTTCTTGTTTGAAGTATAGTTAAAGGATTCTTAATTTCCCTTTAGTTTTACTGAATTCACAACTTGATGTCATCTCATATTCATCTTACCTAAGAAGATCCATTTGATATAGTTAGCTTTCCCTATGAAAACCCTTGAAGAGTTGATGTACAATTAAAACCTCTCATCACTCCATAGCCCAATGGATTTAGCTTCCCATATTTTATCTATTCAAATAAAGCAATCAACCAAAAAATCAACCAAAACAAAAAAACAACCCCAAACTTCATAACTAGCCTAGAATCAGAAGAATATAAGCATAAATATAAATCAGATAATCATAAACACAGAGAGAGAGCCCTCTCTGAGCCCAGGAACGCTAGGTCCTAGACTCCAAAGTGGCTTGATGTGGTTCCCTGCTACTTGTTCTTGCCAATCTTGCAAATTACAGGGAGCCAACATAATGGCGACCATATTGGGGACCTGAGTTATTAAAAAGCTTAATATTTCCTCAAGAACTCAGAAACCCCACTCAAATTTAGATAACTCAAGTGTTAGCCAAGACTAGTATCTTCTTGCTGATGGTGGACAACAACCAACCTCAAGAAAGTTGAAATCATCCACCTGGTGACTCCACTGGTTTTTAGTAGGCCTGATGTCTCCACTGGTTTTGTACAGACTCCACTGGGAAATTATTGAGAAATCCTGATATTATCAAAACTCAAAATAAAACCCAGTTAAAATAATTTTTTAATTAAGTATTTCTTTCACAGATTGGTTTGCTTCAAACTATTATAAAAACTTTCAACCTCTATGAACCCTGGGTCCAAGTTCTGGCTTCTAGAAGAATCTGTACCAGATCCCATCCTGACCCAAACCCTCTTGCAATATTTGAAAATCCAGAGCACATCTTAAGGAAATTTCCTAAATATAAAGTCCAAGTATTAGCAGATCTATTCACAAAGCAATTTCCCTACCTAAAAACCTTAAAAACTTGTAGGATATCCTATCTGGCTCACCCCTGAAAAAAGGCTTGTCTAGGACTAAATCCCAGAGTTGGATAACCCAGAAAATTCTAGACCCATCCATCCTACAACAGAATCCTGTTGTGCAAGCCTCAACCCCCACTCATACACACACTGTTCATCTTCCTCCATTCAACCCTCCACCTCCTTTTGTTAATCCTCCATTTGTTAATACCCATTTGTTTCCCCAACTACCAACCATGGAAACCTGGTATGCCCCATTAGTCTTACCATTTCCATTAGTAGTTCTTCCACAGGGAAATCAGTCCACAATCCCCTTATTTGATGCAAGTAGTTCTTCAAATTGTCAACAACATGTGGATAAAATGGATGACTATTTTGACAGACAAGAAATAGATGACAGACAATATTGCAAATTACAGGGAGCCAACATAATGGCGACCATACTGGGGACCTAAGTTATTAAAAAGCTTAATATTTCCTGAAGAACTCAGAAACCCCACCCAAATTTAGATAACTCAAGTGTTAGCCAAGACTGGCATCTGGTTGCTGATGGTGGACAATAGCTAGCCTTAAGAAAGTTGAAATCATCCACCTATTGACTCCACTAATTTTTAGTAGGCCTGCTGACTCCACTGGTTTTGTACAAACTCCACTGGGAAATTATTGAGAAATTCTGATATTATCAAAACTCAAAACAGAACCCAGTTAAAATACTTTGTGAATTAAGTATTTCTTTCACAAATTGGTTTGTTTTCAAACTATTATAAAAAATTTCAAGCTCTCTGAACCTTGGGTCCAAGTTCTAGCTTCTAAAAGAATTTTTACCAGATCCCATCCTAACCCAAACCCTCTTGCAATAGTTAACAATCCAAATCACATCTTAAGGAAATATCCTAAATCAAAAAGTCCAACTGTTAGCAGATCTATTCACAAAGCAAGTTCCCTACCTAAAAACCTTAAAAACTTGCAGGATATCCTATCTGGCCCACCCTTGGAAAAAATCTTGTCTAGGACTAAATCCCAAAGTTGGATAACCTAGATAGTTCTATACACATCCATCCTACAATAGAATCCCGTTGTGCAAGCCTTAACCCCCACTCATACACCCATTTTTCTTCTTTCTCCATTCAACCCTCCACCTCCTTTTTTCAATCCTCCATTTTTTAATCCCCCTTTGTTTCCCCAACCACTAGCCATGGCAACCTGTTATGTCCTATTAGTCTTACCATTTCCTTTAGTAGTTCTTCCACAGGACTATAAGTCCAAAATCTCCTTATTTGATGCAATTAGTTTTACAACTGCTCAACAACATGTGGATAAAATGGATGAATATTTTTAAAGACAAGAAATAGATGATGAAACTGTTAAACTAAGAATGTTTTCTCACCTCCCTTCTTTCCATCAACTGTTCCTAAACAAATGGGAAGTCAAGAAAAATCCTCTCCAAGTCTTGTCAGAGTATGAAAATATCTAAAGAAACATTGGAGAGGGTGTCCAAGATTACTGCACTAGGTTCAATAGTGTATACAATGCCCTCCCTCCTCACATGAAACCTCCACAAGGTCTAGCCCTAATGAAATTTCCAGATGGTTTTGACCCAGAAATGGCTTACCAACTAAGAGAAAGGGGCCCTCTTACATTAGAAGACATGCATAGGGGAGCAGTAAGTGTATAGGAAAATCTGATTGCCAAAAGGGCTAGAATGAAAAATTGAAAAAGGAGTCACATATAGGGAAGAGGCTGTAGCCTCCACATCCGATACTAAGATTGAAAACCTTGTTAGAACCATGGAAAGGATGATGGAAAGAATAAACATAAATAAGAGAGTTTTCTCGAGAGAAAACCAAACAGCTCCTCAAAATAGAAACTAGAACCAAAACCAAAACTTTAGGAGAAATTCCCTTCAAATAAGACAAAGAGAACATAGAGGGATTGATCAACAAATCAGGCCTCCCTTCCAAGAAAACTATGCTGATGAAGATGAGGGGGTGATTGAAGAACCAGAACAAAGTCAAATCAATCTAATGGGAGTAAATAATGAGGATATTGTTTTCCTCACTAAGGAAGAACAAGGCATATTTGCCCCAAATGAAGAAGAATTCCAAGAATATGAGGATTAAAAACAAGGCTTTGAAAATTCCATCATGGAAGTGCATAGGCAGTATGACCTCAGAAGCAAGAAAACTCAAGACATTCCCAAGATAAAGAACCCTGAAATTTCTACTAGAAAGACCTATGAAACTGATCCTAAAAAGAGAGCAGAAACTTCAAGCATAATTGTTAAAAGTTCTGATTAAAAAAAAAAAAAATTAGTCAAAAAAACAACATTAGTAAATCAACTAGCAGCCCCAACAAAACTGATTTAACTGATATTTATAGTGCAAATCAGCAAGCTGAAATTGCTGCAAAAATAGTGTCTGATAAAATTGATTTAAATATGCCAGAAACACAGACACCATTTAGTATTGAGAATGAAATTTCCAAAATAAAAATCTCCATACCTATTACTAAATTAGTAGGCCAAGATGTATATAGATCCCATGTTTTGAAAGCTTTAAACATAGGAGAAAATGTTGATACTATAAACTTGAATGATGACAAACCTAAGCTTTTGTTTGGACGAGAAGTAGAAGGAAAATTCCAAGAAGGAGGTGTCCCTCCATTTTATGTCGGTTTGGATATTCATGATAAAATCCTTCATAATGGCATGTTATATTCAGGAGCTTCGAATAATTTCATGCCAAAAGTAGTTATGGAGAGACTTGGCCTTGAGATAACTAGACCATACAAAGACTTGTACTCTTTTGACTCCAGTAGAGTTAAATGTCTAGGCCTAATCAAAGATCTTTGTGTTACTTTAGCTCAAATACCAGCCAAAAGCCTAGTAATGGATATTGTAGTGGCTAACATTCCCCCTAAATATGGCATGCTCCTATCATGCTCATGTGGAGCTAAACTTCAAGGCACCCTCCAAATGGATGTGACCTATGCTACCATACCAATATTTAGTCAACCAAGGAGATTATATAGGGAAAATCATATGAAATACATGGTCAACAGCCAAGAAAAGCCTGATAACTCTCCTCTCTACTCTGTCCACACAAACCTTGATTCATTTATCCTTTATAATGATGAAAACATTAATGAAAAAACAATTGAAAAAGAGGGAATGAAAATAGAACAGTCAAACCAAATAGATAAAGAAAAACATAATGGTGAACCTAAAATTGAACCTCTTTGGAGCATGAGCTTTGATGGGTCTTGTGGAAAAACTAGTTTAGGGTATGGCATTTGGGTACACAACACTGAGAACAATCATGCAGAGGGTCACTCATATAAACTGAATTTTCAATGTACAAATAATATAGCAGAATATGAGGCCCTCCTTCTAGGATTATGATTGCTGAAAAAGTTGGAAGCCAAAAGGATCTCTGTCCATGGGGATTCCGAGTTAGTCATTAGGAAAATTAAAGGAAAATATTCATCCGAACACCCTAGAATAAGAGCATACAAAAATGTTTTCCATGACCTCCTAAGAAAATTCAAATAATATGACCTTGCCTCTATCCCAAGAAATCAAAATATAATAATATGACCTTGCCTCTATCCCAAGAAATAAAAATATCTTTGCCAACGGTCTAGCATTTGTAGCCAGTACTTGTCAAAAACCTCATCATAATGGACATTATACAGTAAAGGTTAAATAAAGACCAACAATACCTGATAATATAAGATATTGGCAAGTTTTTGAAGGTGACCGACAGATTGAAGACTGCCTACAGTCCAAATATGAGTTTGAAATGCCAAATTCAGACTTATATCATGAAGAAGATTTCTCTGTCGAGGAAAAAACATACAAGGAAGAGTCCCTTCATGAGGCTGATATAAATCTATTAGCAAGAAAAGACTTACATAGGATAGAACTGTGTGAAGATCTAGACAAAGAAGAATTTGAAGTGCTACAGTTCAGAGATAATACCTTGCCAAGAGGGTTGGTACCTCTAGAAGAGCTTTTTTATTTTAATGATGTTGCTAAAAATCCAAAAATGGAAACCACTGAAGAAAATGTAGAAGAGTGCAATATAGGCAGTGAGAAAGAGCCCAAAATAATAAAACTATCAAAGACACTACCAGCTCCTATAAAACAGAAATATATTGAGTTTTTCAAAGAATTTAGTAATGTGTTTTCCTAGAGTTATGAAGACTTGAAATACTATGATAATGATATCATCCAGCACAAAATTTCACTCAAAGAAATCCAAAATCCCTTTAAACAGAAGTTGCGTAGAATAACTCATGTCCAAATTCCACTAGTTGATAAAGAAATAAAGAAAATGTATGATGCTGGGATAATAGTCCCACTCAGGTACTCAGAATGGGTTTCAAATCTTGTCTCTCTGAGGAAAAATATAGGATAAATTAGGCTCTGCATAGACTTCAGAAATTTAAACAAAGCATCCCTAAAGCACAACTACCCTTTACCAAAGATGGACCACATACTGCAAAGGGTAGTAGGCTCCAAAAGGATATCTCTGCTTGAAGGCTTTTCAGGGTACAATCAGGTGCTGGTACATCCATATGATCAACACAAGACAACTTTCACTACACCTTGGGTCACCTTCATGTATGTTAAAATGAATTTTGGGTTAATGAATGTTGGAGCCACTTTTCAAAGAGAAATGGGCATTTCCTTCTAGGAAGAAATAGGCTTCTTCATTGTGATATATCTAGATGACATAACAGTCTATTCAAAAATTGATGAAGAACATCTTGCTCATTTAAGAAAGGTCTTTGAGAAATGCAAAAATTATGGCCTGCCTTTGAATCCCAAGAAATCCTTATTTAGCCTTAAAAAAAGAAATCTTCTAGGCCACATCATATCTGAAGAATGGATCAAGGTTGACCCAAAAAGGATTGAGGGAATATTGCAAATCAGTCACCCAAGGAACATTAAAGAGCTGCAATATTTCATTGGAAAGATAAATTTCTTAAGAAGGTTCATACCAAACCTTGCAGAACTCCTAAGGAACATCATCAACATGCTCAAAAGAGAGTCAAGAGTAAAATGGACCAAAGAAGCAAAGAAACCTTTTGACTTGGTGAAGAAATATCTTACACAAACACCAGTTCTGATAAGCCCTGAATTCACTAAAGATTTCTTCATTTTCTCCTTTGCATCAGAACACACAGTTGTTGTTGTCTTGTTGTAGAAAAATACAAAAGGATAGGAGAAACCCATAGCTTTATTGAGCCAAGCCTTAATGGATGCACCTCTAAAATATAACGTAATGGAAAAATAGCTTTTTTCCTTAGTCAAAGCACTAAAAGATTTTAGGGTCTACATTCTGCACTCACACATCATTGCATTTGTGCCTCATACAATGGTTAAATACATACTTACACAAGATCCTGATGGAAAAGAGGTAAGTGGATTGTTTTCATCATGGAATATAATCTAGAAATCAAGCCTACCAAATTAATCAAAGGACAAGGAATAGTTAAACTAATGGCTGAAACAAATTTTTAAGCACTAGACATCAATATGATTCACTCATTGGATGAACAAGAGGAACTGGCGACTCCACATATTGCGGAAGCATTCCTAAACTCTCCCTGGTATGCTGATATACTGTATGTAATTTTTAATCTAAATTTTCCTCCTAGTTTGTCCAAAATAAAGGCCAGATCCTTGAAACTAAAGGTTGTAAATTTCTGCATTCTGGAAAAAAAATTATATTGGAAAATTTTTGGTGGTGTATTGGTTAAATTCTTTCCTAAAGAAGATGTAGAGAGGATTATGCATGAATTTCATGAAGGAGGATGTGCAGGCCACCTCTATTGGAAAACCACTGTCAATAAAATCCTTAGGGCTGGTTTCTATTGGCCTACCCTCTTCCAAGGCATCCACAAAATGCTAGTTGCATGTCATAAATGCTAAATCTTTGAGGGAAAAATAAATTTGTTGCCTTTTCTATTATAGCCACTCTTTGTTGAAGCTCCTTTTCAACAATGGGGTTTAGATTTCGTTGGAGAAATCCACCCTTCCTCCTCTTCCCAGCATAAGTGGATCCTCACTACAAATGACTATTTCACTAGGTGGATAGAAGCCATTCCCTCCAGGACTGCCACAGACTTAGTAATTATAAGATTCCTTGAAAACACCATTCTCTCTAGGTTTGGTTGTCCCAGAAAAATCATTACTGATAATGCTGCTGCTTTAAATCCAAGAAAATGGTGGATTTTTTCCATAAATATCACATTACTTTGGGACGTTCTACAACTTATTACCCTCAAGGTAATGGGTTGGTTGAATCCTCAAATAATATTTTGGTGAACATCATTAAAAAGTTGCCGGAGGAAAACAAGAAATCATGGCACAACAAATTGGTACATGCACTATGGGCAGATAGGCTAACAAATAAGAAATCAATTGGTATGTCTCCCTATCAGCTAGTTTATGGAACATATGCATTCTTCCCAACAACCTTGGGAGTGCCAGTAATGAAGCTTATTCAAGAGGTGCAGTCTGAAGAGAATGATATAAAAAGAATAATAAACCAAACCATTCAGCTACAACAAACCAGAGAAGGAGTATACAACATAACACAATTGTTACAAGAAAATATGAAGAAAATATTTGATAAAATGACCAAGGTAAATGATTTAAAAATTGGAGATAAAGTGTTGAAGTTGGATTCAAGAAGAGAGGACAAAGGCAAGCATGGAAAGTTTGACAACTTATGGAAAGGTCCATACGTCATTCATTCTGAGGTAATAATGCATTTTTCTTACAAGAAATGGATGGAACATAATTTTTTGGAGGTCCTGTCAATGGAAGGATGCTGAAGCATTATTTCAGTTAATAATTTCAGTTTAAGTTTTCCTCATTGTAAATAACGTTGCTTAAACAAATCTCAAAAGAAAATGATCCAAAAAGAGAGAAAGAAAAGAAGCAAAAAGAAGAAAAGAGGGAAGGATAAAAAGAAAAGGTAAGCCCCATACCAAAAAATAAATATTTCTGAAAGTGTGCAAATCAAAAGGCCACTACTTTTAAGAAGATCTTGTTCAATCATACAGTCTAAACATGATTGTTCAAATTTTGAATTTTTGCTGATAAGTTAGAAAATGAAGATTTTCCAAATTGTTCAAACTTGGCTTATCAGTAGGTAGATATATATATGAAAAATGGTTCCAAATCATAATCTGAACGAAAAATAAATGTAAGGCATAGGTGATAAATGAAAGATTCAAAACCAAAGCCCTCAGTTTAGTTTACTTCTGCAAATAATATTATGTGCATTTAGTTCAGAAATGCCACAAATCATGATGAGAAAACTGCTTAATATTGATTCATTCATGCTTTAAATTTCATGTTGATAGTTAGTGAATAAAAATTGTCCAAAATGTTTAATCTTGGCACATCCGTAGTTAGGTAGAGAATAAAAGAGCTCATGAGTTTAATATGAGCCTTTGGAAGTTATAAGGTTATAAATATATAGTTTACTTTCAGAAGAAAAATTATGTCAAGGATTTTCAAGTCTAAATGCACCCAAAAAATGAAGAAAAAATGTTAGAGTAGGTAATGGGTAGGCAGAATTTATTTGCAGGAAGCATAGTTGTCAATTTTTGAAGATCACAGTCATAAAATCTATAGCATATTAGCAATAACAGAAAGAAAAACCAGCCGAATACAAACATGCTACTGATCTATGAAATCCAGAGATCTGAGATTCTTGACATCTCCTAAAGGAGCTGCCCTCCCTAGTTGGAGCCACTGTTAGTCTCTTGTATTCTATAGTATCACTAGATGACTATGTATTTTCTAAAGTTTGCTGAAAATAACATTCCCTGACTATCATTTATTTTCAGAAACCTCACTGCGTTCATTAATTTTCATTTTACCTATTCATTATCTCTCACTTTACCTATTCAGCTCACTCTCATACTCTGAAAACTCATGTTTGACATTAAACCCCTCATTTTCATCCTTTTCCCCTTCCTAAAACCCATTTCCCTCACTAAAAACCCTTTCTCCTTCTCTCATTCCCCATTCTTCATTTAAAACAATGTAAAAACCCACTTTTTAATTGTTTTAAAATATATTACCCTATTGGTTACCACTTTAAACGGGCCCTGCTTATTTGAAAAACCCAACCCCTTATGTATCTAAGCCCCCACCTTAAAAAAACCCATTCCCCCACTTCAATATTGCCCTGGCCCCACCTTATATTAAGCACCCTCGCTTTAATGTTTTCCCCGGGCCCCGCACGAAATTAACCCTCCACTTCACTTAAACCCTCGACCCCACCTGTCAAATCAATCCATCAATTCGTTTCACCCAACCACTGTCTGATCTTCTCCCCTACATCCAATGGTCACCGCGCCTTATCACATCCCCATATGCCCGATGGTTAAAACCTTTTGGGGGGTTGTGAAATGGGTGGTTTTGCAACCATCCCATCTACCACACGTTGCCCCCATAATATATCACATGCCCTCCAACCAATACCATTAAATACTTACTCCTCGTGCGATAAAACCGCCAACCACCTTCGCGCCATGAAATGAAACCGTTGAGCCCGTTCAAACATGTTGAAGCCCCGAACCTCTGTGCTAACCCTTGCAACACTCTTGAAGACGCGAAAGGTCATAAAAAAATGCAGAAAACCAATAAATCTTCCCTTTTCCAAACTGTGTCGACAAATTTCCCGAGATCCTCAAAACCATTTTCATACCTCCCTGCGGAGCGCACATTTTTATTAATAAATTATTTTAATTTTGTAGGTGATTGATTTATCAGAAAATGTAGTAAAGAAATTTGCATTTCTAGGTCCAAGAATTATTTAATCAGGGCTCTCAAGGTGACGATCCATAATTCCTTATCCATCAAAGGATTAGGAGGGAAAGAACAAACAAAGTAGCAATAGGACAAAAATGGAGACATTAATGGTTGTCAGTGTTTTTAGATTCATCCCAGCAGCATCAAGGTTTATTTAATTCGAAGGACAGTCAAAGAAAAAGAGTTAAAAAAAATGGTCAGGTTAAAGTAAAAGATAAAGTTAATAATATGACAGAGACAAAGACAAATGAAAAACAAATTTAAAGATCAGTCAGAAGTTAAAAGGTGAAAGAAAAGGTTATGAGACAGAGTCAAAAATAAAGGAAATATAAGGAGGCAGATCAAACAGTGAGATAAAAAAAGAAATGAAAGTGATTACAAAAGCAGTAAAGAGAAAGAACAGATGAAAGAACAGAATGAGAAAGCAGAATTAATGAAAAGACAAATCCGAGTTTAAAGACAAATTAGAGGATAAATAAACGAAGAAAAGCAGAGCTAAATGACAAATCCACTCAGCATTTACTTCTTCACAATCATATTGGCCACCTACAGCCTAATTTTGATTTAATAAGCTACCTCAGTTAATGTTTCAGTCAGATATATTTTAGAAGCTTGGAAGTTATTTTAAAAGTTAATGTTAAAGGAAAATTAGTCCAAAATATCTTAAAGTTAGCTCAGGAGTTAATTTTAGAGTTATTATTACAGCAAGTCTATCAGTGATATTTTGGCTTGGGCCTTGCATGGTCTCAAATGCCAAGATTTCATTTACTCTGTAATAAATATAGTCTGTAAACCCTAGCCTAGGGAAACCTCCTCAAAATTGTAGTTAAATACTACATGTATTGTTCATTATCACTATTTTTTAGTTGGTTGGTTGCTAAGATGGATTTTGATCAGAATCTGAGTTGCAAAGATTATTAGACTGGAGCATTGTAACGATTTTGGACATCAGTAATACAAGCACGTTACAAACTCTTTGATAATAGAATAGAAAATTTAGATTGAGATATGTTGTTTTGGCACCTTAACTCTGTCTGTTACTTTTATCTAAATGTTTTCTTCTACAAGGCCTAATTAAGGAATTCAGGGGTTTCCTGCTCTTTAGCTTCACCTATCTTGTTGCCTTGATTTTTTCTTAGTAAAGTTTAACTAAATAATTCAAGGGTGTCCTGGTCTTTATTTTATCTTATATTGTTATCTTAAAGACGTTATTTGAAGTTTAGTTAAAGAATTCAGGGGTGTCCTGCGCTTTAATTTCACTGAACTGTTATATTAAATGTTTTCTTTGTCTGAAAGTAATAACTAAGGAATTCTTAATTGCTCTTTAGGATTACTGGATTGTTGTCTTGAAGTTTTCTTAGTGAAGTACAACTAATTTAATTCTTAACTACTCTTTATTTTACCAAACTATTATCTTAAAGGATTTTCTTGTTTGAAGTATAGTTAAAGGATTCTTAATTGCCCTTTAGTTTTACTGAATTCAAAACTTTCTGTCATCTCATATTCATCTTACTTAAGAAGATCCATTTGATATAGTTAGCTTGCCCTATGAAAACCCTTGAAGAGTTGATGTACAATTAAAAACTCTTATGACTCCATAGCCCAATGGATTTAGCTTCCCACATTCTATCTATTCAACTAAAACAATCAACTAAATAATCAACCAAGACAAACCAACAACCCCAAACTTCATAACTAGCCTAGAATCAGAAGAATATAAGAATAAAGATAAATCATATAATCATAAACAGAGAGAGATCCCTCTCTGAGACCAGGAAGGCTAGGTCCTAGACTCCAAAGTGGTTTGATGTGGTTCCCTGCTACTTGTTCTTGCCAATCTTGCAAATTACAGGGAGCCAAGAACGCCAGTAGGAGTGTCTAAGGTAGTGTTTTGTCTATCTTGATGATGTTACAATGAGTGGACCATCTTCAGCTATAGTGATTATACCTACATTTTTAAATCCTCTTTAAACTATATGTGCTTATGTCTTGAAATTATCTTTAATTTTTAAATCATCTTTAATTGATATGTTTGAATTTAATGTATATGTTATTATGTTTAGTTTTTTATATATATTAAATTATGTTAATTGATATGTTTGATAATTTGGAGGTGGTAAAAGTCGCCACAAAGGACATTGGTGTATGTGGGGGGTTATTTGACATCCCTCCGGTCCATCGTGCTAGACATGCTGGTCTAATTAGATTTAGATATTTTAATAATGTTGATGTGAACCCTTTTGTTTATGATCAATTCATTGGAGCTTGGGGCCAGTTCCCCCGTCGTTGACCAAGTCCCCCTTTACTTTTGTTGGCATGTATATGTTGAGTTCGTACTGCATATGATGCCAGATTACACCAACACTGGATCTGAGTTTTATGGACCTAGCAGGGGACGTAGCTATGATCATCCCATGCATCATAGGGACCCTGTGCATGTACCAACACCTCTGAGATTGTTGCCACAGCGGTCTTAGAGTGTGCTATTACCAATGGAGCTAGAGGAGTCGTCAAAAATTGACGTTGAGACTAGGGATATCATTGCAGATAACATGCATACCACATTGGCTAGTTCTCAGGTTACATTGCGTGGAGAGATTAGCAGACCACCATCGTTTCCGCATGACCCACCAGTGAGGTTAGTAGACACATATGTAATTAAACGTGGTTCAAAATCATTTATTTATATATTTTTTATTTTGTAAATAATGATATTTAATTTGAATTTGAATATGTTATGTTGCAGTACCGAGATATGGATGCCATGTTTGACCAATGATCACATAGGGGTATTGGTAGTTAGATCACATAGTTTCTATATTTTGAAGCCCATTTCATAGGGCACATCCCATGTGATATAAACTTTGTATATTTTCATATGGACAGTTTATGGATACATGAACATTATTTCAATTTATGGATGTTAACTATTTCACTAGTTTAAAACAATTTGTATAGTATAATTTTTATTAAAAAAGATAAAAATTTAAAACTAATTAATTAAAATATTAATATCTATATTTTAAAATATAATTTTACTTTTTTATTTAATTAATTTTAATCATCCTCTCCGATGGGGGTGACAAAATCTGATCAACGATGAGGTAGACAATTGACACCTCCTTTCCCACGTGACACTACTGCAAGTTGAAGGTCTAGAGATTGCTTCACTTGGTACCTACCCACTGAAGCTTCTAGAGGTTCCCAGGAATTTTAACTCCTTAAGCATGAAAAGGGAGATGGAATTTCGGTTAAGTGTGATAAGTGGCATGAGATCTCAACAGGTAGTTTTAATTGTGGAGTTGGGTGGCTTTTGGTCCAAGCCACTCAAGGATTTATGTAATTGGATTGGTTTACGTCGTTTTGAATATGGGGCTATTGGGGCATTCATGATTCCTGAGATGAAGACAGAAAGATTCATCTAGAACCTGAGCATTCAAAATTCAATTCATTCTTAAAAAAATTCCCTTCAACATGAGTGGTTCAAAGTTGTAGGGGGTTTCTTCGACCAATTTGTAGTCTCGAAACCTTGGTGGAAGTTTCCGATGGAGCTTCGTCTAGGATTTTGCATGGATTTGAGGAAGATTTGGGTATTCATAGAACAAGCTCTCAAATGGTGTGAAGTGTGCTTTTGGTCAACTCTCCTAGAATTGTACGTATTTAATCTTGGACTAGTTTTCATTGTATTATGGAGTTTTAATTATGGGGATTCTGGTATTGGGTATTTGGCTTGTTGCATGGGAATTTGAAAGAGTATAGGGGGGAAAGCATACCTTAGGGTGTTTACTGTCTCCCCCACCCCTTCCCACTTCAGTCTTAAAGGCACTTTTCGGTGTAGGTATGATAGATCATGGGATTTTATCGCTCGAGGAAGTGGTTGGTCATTTCTATACGAGCAATTTAGCTCATAGTAGAGTGTTGGGGTGGCTTGTCTATTCAAATTTTGGCCATGTAGGAAAGGGTCATGGTCTAGGAATTTTTGATAATTCGGAAAGAGACGACATGAGTCCGAAAGGTGTTGTAGATAGTTGGTTAGCGATGTAGGGTTTTGAGTGCCCACCTAGTTGGAATGTGGGGTAAATAGTATGATACGGTGGACTCGAATCCTCACGTGTAGGGCCTCTAGTTCGAAATATTTTTATAGAATTTTCCTTGTGGAAAATGAGGGATCCATGATTCTCCAACAGGAAAGAACTCTTCATGGAGGTAGCCAGAGAGGTCAAGTGGAGGATCATCATGTTGGGAAGGTGGGTGAAAGAGAGGATCTCGAGAAGCAGTAGGGAAACTCACTAGGAAGTGTTGAATTTCTACTACCCTTTCATTTTCTTAAAGCCCAAATTCATTAGATGATAACCATGGTGGAGAAACTGGCTCTCAACAAACACAATGATCTCAACAATATCATCTCTTTCATAAATGATATCCAACATAACGAATGGAACATGTTGGAAAAAATAGTTTCTCTCGAGGGGGTCAAAAGAGGGTACAGGCGAGGGTTGACAACATTGAAGGTAGGATGGCCCATATAGAGGCTCATATTAATGAAGCATTCCATCAACCACGTTGGGACAGAATGGACAACCCAGGGCCAGGTAATCCTGCTAGTTGGTTATGGAAATTGGGTGTATTTTGATCCTTGGTCAGATTTGGTCTCAGTGGGAAATCCCTGTTTGGTTGGTTAGCTTTATTATGTTTTTATCTCTATATTTATGTAAGTATCATTTGACCATTAAGTCTAGTAGGAATGAGGCTAAATGTTTTTTGATTAGAAGCTGATCACAATGTATTTTTTCTTGAATTAATAGAAATTGTCAACTTACAAAAAAATGACTTTTATTATCCATTTTGTGATTATTTTTCAGTTATATGCTAGACTAAAATTCTCTCCCTGGTATTAAAATATAAAAGATTATAATAATTCCATATATAATCAACTAAAAACTCCATGGTATAATATTTAACCATTATGTAGGACTCTCCATGAAACCATGAATATGGAATTTATAAAATTAAATAATTAAAAGAATTATGTAGTCACCATGGAGCCACAAATATTGAATCTACAACATTCAAGAAGTAAAATTTCACAAAATATTCAATTTGATTTCAAGTTTCATAGACTAAGAAAATAAGTACAATCTTACTATGATGAAAGTCATTTTGATACTTAAAACGAACTAAAATATATCATGTATCAATTTAATATTGAGCATAGAAAGAATTACAAATATGCTTCATATTGTCTTGTAGAAAGTTCCTTTTAGTGCAATCAATTTATGTTATTAGAATGAAATTAATAATTATTTGAATTCTAAAGTCATCCATATTATAATAAAAAAATTGTATATTGAAGTTTTTGCAACTCACCTATCTACCATTTTGATCAACTCTTTTAAAATTACTTTAATGAGTTACTTGAAATTTTGAATGATTCTACACATTTGAAATGCTACTACTTATAAGAAATGTTATTGACTAGAAGTATTTAGTTTCCATAATTGTGTTTATTCTACCATCATGAACTCATAACAGTAAACTAGTTAAACAAATTAATATTGTTTACATTTCCACAAAAAAATATAAACCTAAGTCATACATATTGGAATTTAATATATCAGAAAACAATTAATGATATGTTTTTATAATTTTATATAATTTTATGAAATTTCTTAAATTTACTTGGCTATCCAAGTATTTCAATCAATTCCCTTTTAAACAAATTGGGAAAAAATATCATAACTCAGTTGTCAAACTAGCAGCGAGGACAACCATCTCTTGCTATAATCTGTGAATGCAGGCTGACTCATCATTGTTATTCAAGGAAAACCATGCACCTAGAATAACCCGCAGGTGTTTCGTAAGGGGGCGGGATTTCACTCCTGCCAGATGCCTCTGGGTCTTGGGTCATTAACCTTTTTCCTTATGTCTGAAGAAGACGATCTCTTAGCCAAGCATAAGTAGTTTTAGGGGCATTTCAATCAATTCCTTATCTTAAGGTTCAATAAAAAAATACAAATGATCTTGAAATACGTTTTATTCATTTTTTTTTTCTTTTGAGGTTATCTAAAAGATATTATATATATATATATATATATATATATATATATTTGTTGCACATTTTACTATCCAATATGAATCACGTATGTAACTCTTTCCATGTTTTATATAAAATTGCCATATAAAATTTATTAATAAAAAAAATGAATCCATCATATATGTAAATATGCTTTCATTTAATACAAATGTATAGGAATGATACACCAAGACGGGTATGGGTTCATGGTGTGCTTTCATGGGGTATATGTAAATATACTTTCCTATGCCTTCATTCTATGCTAAACATTTCCACATTCATTTTTATTTTATTTCTCTATGATTTTATTCTTAATAGATAATATCAAAGGTAACATTTCTCTATGAATTTTATTCACATTAAAAATTAAAAAAATAGAAAATTATAAAATTATAAAAGTATTCAATTTTCACATTTCTAAATTACAAAATTCATATGTTGATATCTTATACTAGATTACACTTGACTACTATAAACTCAGATTTAGGGATTTCCATTTGCATCATCTACTCATCTAGCCAATGGGTGATAGGAATGAAAATCTCCATAATACGTTCATGGTAAGATTTTGTCATCTTCCATCTCCTTGGTTCATCTGTCTTTGCTTTGATTTTTGTGAGATTGATCTGAGCTATTATGACTAGATGAATGTATTGGAAATATATATATATCATAGGCATAAAATCTCTATAAATAATGTGACCACCTTATTTTTTAACATTTAAAAAAAATGACCCATCAAAACCATGCCACCAATTTGGTATGTGAACTATAAATATTCATATAGTCACACCAACCCACTTTTTACCAGTGTGCATCACATCAAATAGTAGTCTGTGTTCTCTTCATTTCCTAAGGCGACAGTGAAAGCATAAGCATCGCCTACAACCAAAATACATAATATGTATTAGTCATACATTTAAGATTTCAATTTATATATGAAATCATTAATGATGGACGTTATATACCTTCCCTTACAACATCAGAGACTGGATCATTATCAAGTGAAACAATGGCCTCTTTGGCATGAATCTCTTGTCATGTCAGAATAGGATTAGGTCCCTTTGGATTAAGAGGGACATATTTCTATCCTTTCACGTACCCACGTTTTTCACATTGATAAAGTATACATCCATAAACACCAATGCAAAACTCAAAAAAACATGTGAGCTTTATTGTCTCGATGGAAAATATTTCCTACATGTCTTTAATCCAAATTGAGTGCAATTTCCTTGTCCCTTCTATAGTATTACAATACTAAATGGATATATTCACATCGAAAAGTTCCACATTCCAGAAGAACCATAGACATAATAAATTTGTGACCTTCATGTCCTAAATGGGATCTGCACCAATTGACCACCTCTAGTGATGATTTGAGTGGATCTACATCACAACTCAGTTTATATATCCTAAGTGCTCACTTTACACAAGAACCTGCACCATCATGCTCAACCTTTCCATGTCTTGTTTCAAAATAGCTCCAAGTGTGTTGATTTTTTGTCTCCTTTTGTAGTCGACTCAACCAATAAAAATTTCTTGTTGACTTGAACTGCCATGCATAGCCATATTACCATATCCAATGCTTTCTAAATGATATTTCATTATTTTTGAGATATTCATAAATTAGGTCAAAGCAATGTTCCATGAATAATGTGTCATGTTCATGATCATCGTTGATGTAGAAGTGATACTCCTTAATCAAATCAAGTGACTCATTAATGATATCCCTACTTTTAACATTCAATTGTGCATGTTTGTAGATAACATGTATGAATATGGATGCTTGGTTCGAGTGATAATATTAAATTTGGATCTCTGTCTGAGGATAAAATGTGTAATTATCCACAAAGTATACCACTGATAATATTGTGCATGGTTGGAATACTTCACGATAATTCTTAAATTCATAATATTTCCACTTGGACCTATGCAAGTGTTGATAGATTTATAAATCTGGTTCTGAAATGCCCCATAAATTCTGAAATAAGAATCTCATACTCAATAGTTTTGATCCTCCTACTTGCCAAAGTTGAATAAGATGGTTGATTTACCATGACATACTCATATCGCTTCCATGTGACCATGAGATTTGACATCCCAAATTGGTTGGAATCAACAGGAAATTTCTTATGTAACAATGCCAAATCACCACATTTAGTGCATCTTCTCCCACATATACATATTTTCTAGTTAAAAAACTCTTCTAACTCCCTTATGCACAATATTGATGAAAACAAATCATGCACTGTAGGAGGAGGATGGTTGTCAGGATAGTTCTTCTTGAAAAGTTCCTGAAACGTGTCACAATGAAGATGAAATTGAATGTGATATAGACAACATCATGTGTCACATATTGTATTAGACCTAATAAACCATGGTTTAAATTTCTAAAACATCCATACGGATAAATTGACATGGGTATTTCTTTCCTGAAATTCCTCGAACAATGCAACTTTTGTCATTTCTACAATATTCTTAGTGTGATATACATACTCGCCTTTAGATATGTGATGTTATACTACATGATTTCTATATGGAATAACACATGAATGGATCTCCCAAAACTCTACCACAATTGCTCTGATTCCTACTATAAGCTTGTCTCAGTAGGGTTTCCTAGTGATAAGAGCCCAAAAAGAAACTTAATCATTTTCATTTACTTGAACCCTAAATATGATATTCTTGTGCAATGTTTGTCTCGATAAATGGAGAAAGTTTGACATTGTTACAAGTATTTGTTTTCTTAATGTACTTCGTGTTACTAACAATGGTAGTTGTAATTTCCCTACGAGCAACTTAAATATCAGGTTTTCTTGATTTTCAGAACATAGATAATTCCTTTAATATATTTCTAGTGACATTCAGACATTTGTTCCAGCTTTTATCATCTTGGATACCCAAAAGTTCTGTAGCATGTTTCAGCTTCTTATGTTTGATCAACCCATGCAGTATCTGAGCTTGTGAAACAACTGAATGTTTCTCACAATATTTTTGAACGATGTTACTGAATTCTCTCTAATAGTGCAATCACTGATAGGCTCCCCAAGTTCCTCTCTAGTGCTTGCATCCAAATTTTCTTCAAACCTTCCACCCTTTTCCAAACCATTGCAACTCCTTGATATCTTATCAACTTGAGAGGGGGGAAACCATTATTCTGGTGATTTACCAACTTTATAGGGCACATTTTTTTCCTTTAATGGTTGATCAACATGATAGGATACATCTTGTTCCTTTAGTGGTTTAAAAACTTGATGTGGCACATCATTTTCCTCATGTGGTTGATCAATTTCCATCCCTGCATAGTGGAATACAAAATATAAAAGTGATTGAATCATAAGTATTTAATATTAGATACACATGTTTATTTAATAAATCGTCATAGGTGTAAGGACATGATATGATTCATAGGGTATTCCCCTTATTTTCCTTAGAATTTAGGGATGTCAAATGGAAACTTGGTTGGCATGGGGGGCCATTGTTGATTATGGGTGATGGGATCATCTATGAGTTCCTTCAAATCTAGGAGATTTAAGGAAGGGAAAAATGGTATCTTGTTGGTGTTAGCCATGATGTAATAACCTTGTGTGCTGGTGCTGGTATTGGTATTGGTACCTTATGGGGTAGTATTAGCTAGAGTCCCTTGCAAGGTGGGGCTGGTTGGATTACCCTGCCCTGTAGTGTTTGTATTGCCCTCACGGCTAGTGGTGTGGGTTCCTTGAGTAAAATTAGATCTGAATAAGGTGGCTTGGTCTTGTCTTCTGCATCAAAATGGTGAGAGACCAAGCACTCCTCCAGGGAAAGGTGGGAGATCTTGTAGGTGCCTATAGTGACAGGTAAATATTGGGTCCCCTATGGTTCCCTTGTAATTGTGTGGGAAATTATGGTGAGGGGGGTTTTCTTTTATAAAAAGAAATGAATCATGTACATAAGACAAAGTGAAAAATAAATGGTTAATTTTCCATTTAATTATAAAGTGTGAGAAAATAAAAAAAAATGGATTTGTGAGGTTTTGTGTATGAGAAAAAATCTTAAAAAGACCTAAAATCCTTCCACTCAAGTCATAATTGGGCCTTGTGAATATTTTATCGTAGGGTATTGGGGCCACATCTCGAAAGTACTAGTAATGCTTTCAAAATCCAAAAACCAACCAAGGTATGAAGATGGTTATAGTGGGGGTACCGGGGCTAGATCCCGAAATATTCAGTGATGCTTCCAATAGCCTAACCAAAATCACCTCCAAGTGTAAGTGTTCCTGAACCCATGAACTATAGGGAATGATGCCTTAAATATTTGGTGACTAAATTACCTACATCCAGTGGGAATGGGTGAATCTTAGCTTTTGGGTGTAAAATTTGGATCCAAAACCCCTTCCAAGTGTCAGGAGACAATAAGGCAGTTGCTGATATTCTGTCTCTAAGCCTTTCCCCCTTCACGTGTTTCTTCTCATTACCTATTTTTTCACTAGATGGTGTAGGATTTGAAAGCACCCTAAAATACAACTTCTATGTTTTTGAGTGAAAAAAACCACAAAAACTTATGGGATGCCTACCCCTGTGGTTCTACCCTAAACTATTAGATTATTTTGTGGCCCCTGTGAGGAATTTAGTTGGTTCAAGTTAGGGTTTATTTTAAAAGAGTCTTTGTTTTTCTTAGGGTGTGCCAAAATGTAAAATCAAAATAAACTAAGTAAAAATATTCCAAAAGAGGATAGCCTTTGAAAAACGTTTAAGAGAATTTATTATCTGCAGTCATGGTGTGCGCAAGGTGGATAGTGGAAATACAAAGTGTTTGAATTACAAGTATGTGGATATGCAATGATCCTTTACAATTCCCCTAATTACGTTATGCGACGTTTGTTCCTTGTGAAAGAAAATATGTGTGGATAATGGGCCAATTAATTTTCCTAATCATGCTATGTGAGCATATATGGAGATGGAAAATTACTGATTTGGGAAACACTATATTTCTATTACCAACTAAATTGAATTAAATAACTTGATATTTAATCCTTCCAAAATCACGATTTAAAATATTCGTATACTTACCTTTTAATATGCATTTTCTTAATTTTTACTCAACTTAGATATGTTGATGCCTGAAAAAAATCATAAGAACATGAAACCATTATAGATTAAGTATATGAACAAATAAATTTCATCAAACCAAGCCACTGAAATAGCTCAAATCTGCTTATTATGCATAAATCATGATTTAACTTCAAGGGATGCCACACTTGAGAACACCCAATAGAGGATCACACACATGGATAGAATGTGTGTCATATCATTCAAGGTATGGGCTTATTGTATTTCCTTATAGCTAACATCTAATGTATGGTTTTCTGTCTTTCTATATAACTACCATCCAAATATTTTTAAAAGTAAATTGACTACTATGGATTGACATATTTGGAGAGTAGAAAATTGTAATATGTCAAGAATGGTAATCAAGTATCTTGGATAAAAATTGTGTCCAAAGTTATAAAAAAAATTATGAAAATCTAAAAATTATTTTATAAAAGGTGATTAAACTCTGAAATTATATTAAAATGATTAAAGTCTATAATCTGTACGGGTAATTTTTCCTCAAATTTTGAAATGTTTTTATAGGAATGAAAACATTTTGTGTGTCTTGTAAATTCAGATCATAAATCACTGTTGCCATGTTTTCATGTCGATGTTTCAAGTCTATAACAAGACTCATCGTCACACACAAAAATATGGAAACTGTGGTTTATGATCCATATTTACAAGACACATAAAATTCTCACTAAAAAACTCTCCAATCAATGAAAACATTATTCTATAGTGTTTCTTTATTGTATGTCATTCGAGTTATTTTCATGAAAAGCGTATAATAATTTTAGTTAGATTATAAAGTTCATTTGAAAGTTATAAAATGGTTACTTGGTATTTGTTTGTAATCCAAATTTATGTAAAGGATAATAGATTTGCAAACTAGTTGAATGTATGCAATGTGTAAAATAGTTGCAAAGTCAATATACCTATTTCTTAGGCAATCTAGTCCCACAAGCAATAATATCTATTCACTCTGCCCCCAACACATGTTTAAGAAAATAAAAAAAATAACCATTTTGGCATAGGATTGAAGGGTGTGTGATAGAGGTGATCTACTATTCTATAAACCCAAAATTTACTAGTGTATAGGTTCAAAGCTTTGTTTGGTTTCGTAACAAGTCACATTTACCAAGTGAAGAATTTGACCTTTTTCAAAATTAGTTCTTCTTAGAAACAATTTTTCATTTCTTCAAAAGACTATATAAATCCAAAATAGACAGTGATCCCTACAACAAGGATGGTATTACATTTGTGTTTATATATATCATTCAACAAAAATTTCAATTAAAATCCAATGCCAAGTAAAATGGATTGTGAGAAGATAAGGAAATAGAAAAGTAATTAAAAAAGAATAGGTGTTGGAAATACAATTAGAAGAATTGGAGAATAAATAAAAACATAGAGAAGCCAAAGAGAGTGGCTCAAAAATCAGAAGAGGATGAAGAAAGCAAATTTGATGAAGAAGATATTGTACAATAACTTTCAAGGTTGTTGAATTAAAGACTAATAAAAATCAAATTTTATATTCTTATAGAGGAAGTCTAAATGCATATTGCGGGAATTATTACTAACTTAATGATATGGAGAATATTTTGATTTTGAGAGAATGAGAGATTCTTGAACAATAAAGCTAGTGATTACCAAATTTAAGGGCCAATTTGATTTCATGAGAGTATATATATATATATATATAACTAAAAAACATACAATATATAAATATACAATTCATACAAGAAAGAACCTATTCAACTAATTTTAAAGTATGTTAATATTTGAAAATCATTATCCGAGATCAAATTAGTTGGAATTATTTTTCTTCATTAGAAGTACCATATCATTTAGCATTTTAAAACGTGTAAGAACTTACTTAAAGGAATAAATTATCATAACTACATATAATTTCATAATTCCAAACAAAAAGTGGAAGAAGTGTGGGATGAGAAGTATGAAAAGACCATTGAAATTGTTGATAAGGAAAAAATAATAATTTGAGATAGAGGTTTTAGTGGATTTAGATAAAAAGGAAGATGCATCAAAGTATTATCAACAATGGATGTACATTGTTATCATTTGTGGTGAAGAGGGGCACAAGTGATTTAAGTGCTTTTCTTGGAGAATGCACATGAAAATTTTACCACAACAATAAATTAGATATGAGGTGTGAACACTCAAGTGATTCTTACTAGAATCATGGCAAGGTACTCTCTCTCGCATCATGCAAGAGGATCTCTTTTTCTCTCGCATGCTCAAGATTTCAAATATTACCTGTCGTAGTGTTGTGTTGTGTAACCAGCTCTAGAAATAGAAGAAAAGATATATCAACGCCTTAGAAATGAGCCACTTCGAGGGGGCAACCTCCAATACATTACATAAATGAACAATTATTTGATGATACAATTTACAAAACCTCCTTTCTATATATAGGAGTCCATGGGGCCATAATTTAATCCTAGTGGGCCACAATGTAATCCTAGCCGACCTAAAATTAATAATTTAAGGGCACAATAATAACAAAATGGGGGTTACAAGGGTACAATAATAACAATAAGAGGGTTACACTAACAACAATAAGGGACTATACTAGTCATATAGGGACCTAACATGCCCCTCTCCTTCAAAAAAGTGTTGTCCTCAATGCTTGAGTAGCTCTGGGTACTTCTGTATAAAATTCTCATCCTCCCATGTAGAATCTTCAGTGGGTAAGTTCTTCCACTTGATGAGATACTCTGAAATTGATCAATTCTGTAGCTGTCGAGTTCTTGTTTCCATGACTACTTCAGGTTCCAATATGATTTTCCTTCCTCATCAAGTTCTGGCAATATTGTTTGAACTGGAATATTTTCACCTATAACCTTCTTTAAGCATGAAACATGGAAAACTCGATGTACTCGCGAAGAAGCAGGAAGCTCCAATTTGTATGCCATAGTACCAATCTTTTGCAACACCTTGTATGGACCATAGTATTTTGGCGATAATTTATTATCCTTCTTAGCTTGCTTGAGGGACATTTTTTTGTATGGTTGTAGCCGTAAAAATACCCAATCTCCTACATCAAAACTTCTCTCGCTGCGATGTTGATATGCCTGTTGTTTCATTCGATTTTGTGCCAAATTCAAGTTATCCTTTAAGAGTTGGAAAACTTCTTGTTGATGCTCGATGTGATCTTCCACTGCTTGAACCTTCGAATTTTCCCTTAGAGATGATGTGATCGATGGTGGATGATATCCATAAAGTGCCATAAATGGGGTCATTTTTGCTGCAGTATGGAAGGAAGTGTTATACCACCATTCAGAGAGAGGTAACCACTTGACCCATTGTGTTTGTTTATCAGATACAAAACAACAAAGATATCCTTCCAAACATTTATTTACTATCTCAGTTTGACCATCAAATTAAGGATGATAAGATGAGCTATGAGCTAATTGAGTACCCAAAGAAGAAAATAACTCCGTCCAAAAATTTCCAGTAAAAATGGGATCTCTGTCGCTCACAATAACCCTTCGGCTTCCATGTAGCCTTTGAATTTTGTCCATAAATGTAGTAGCAACTGTAATTGCTTTAAATGGATGAGATAATGCACAAAAGTGTGCATACTTGGTAAGTCTATCAACTACCACCATGATGACATTCTTTCCTTCGGAATTAGGTAAACCTGTGATAAAATCCATTGAAATCTCCTCCCAACGTTGACTTGGAATGGATAAAGGTTGTAGAAGTCCCAAGGTCTTACTTGTCTCCACTTTATTCTGCTGGAAAACCAAACATTCTGCCACAAACTTTTGAATATCAGATTTAAGGCCATCCCAAAAAATTCTTTCTTCACCCTGTGGTAAGTTTTTAAAAATCTTGAGTGTCCTCCTAAAGGAGAAGTGTGCAATTCCATAAGAATCTTTTGTTTTAGTTGGGAATTCTTACAAAGATATAAGCGATCTTTGTACCATAAGGAATCATTTTTCCAACTAAATGTATCGGATGTACTAGGATCTTGCTGCAACTTTTGAATGAGTGTCCATACATCTTTGTCCTTCTTCCATTCATCTCTTGCTTTGGTTATCCAATCTGGTTGGATAATAGAAATGGCACAAAACAATGCTTCCACCTCTTCATTCTTTCTTGAGAGTGCATCTGCAACAACATTAAGCTTTCCTTTTTTGTAGATTATTTCAAAGTCATAACCCAACATCTTTGTGACCCATTTTTTCTTCTCTTCTGAAGATAGTCGTTGTTCCAAAAAGTGTTTAAGACTATCATGATCAGTTTTTACCTTGAAGTGTCTTCCCATTAGGCAAGTTCGCCATTTCTTTAGTGCATGCAGTATTGCTAACATTTCCTTCTCATAAATAGGTTTATGTAAATACTTTCCTTTGATTGGAATACTTTCAAAAGCAATGGGTCTTCCTTCCTACATTAAAACTGCACCAATTCCATTTCCTGAGGAATCACATTCCACAATAAATGTTTTTGTGAAGTCTGGCGTAGCTAAGACCGGTGCTAGGCACATTGCCTCTTTAAGATGTTCAAAGGCCTTTGTTGCTTCAGGAGTCCATGAAAATGCATCTTTCTTCAATAATGTTGTTAGAGGTGCTGCTATTCTCCCATAATTCTTAACAAACTTGCGATAATACCATGTTAACCCGAGAAATCCTTGCAACTACTTTATGGTCGTGGGGACTTTCCATTCCTTAATGGCTTTAATTTTGTTAGGGTCTACTTTAACACCCTCGTGAGATACAATATGACCCAGATATTCCACCTCTTGTACTCCAAATAAACATTTGGATGTTTTTTCATATAATTATTTCTCCTGCAATAGTTTGAGCACCCTGTCAACATGTTCAACATGATCCTTCCAAGACCTGCTATAGATTAGTATATCATCAAAAAATACTAGCACAAATTTTCCAAGGAAGGGTTTGAAAATGGAATTCATCAACCCTTGAAATGTAGAAGGTGCATTGGTAAGGCCAAAAGGCATGACCAAAAATTCATAATGACCCTCATGAGTTCGAAATATGGTTTTCGGAATATCTTAGGTCTTCATTCTAATTTGATGATATCCTGAACGAAGATCCAACTTGGTAAAATAAATTGCTCCATGTAATTCATCCAATAAGTCGTCAATCACAGGAATGGGAAATTTGTCTTTAATGGTGAGCTTATTGAGCTCCCTATAATCTGGACACATTCACCATGATCCATCCTTCTTGTGTACCAATACTACAGGAGCAGAGAAAGAACTTTGACTAGGTTGAATTATACCCGCCTCTAACATTTCTGCAATCATACGTTCAATTTCGCTCTTTTGGAAGTAAGGATATCTATAAGGTCTGATGTTTGGAGGAAAAATTCCTGGAATCAAATGAATAACATGATCATGATCACGAATAGGTGGGAGTCCTTTGGGAGTTTCAAACACCTTGGAATGATTGTCCAAGACTTGTTGGAGATCTGCAGAAATAGATGATTTTGATGTCGAAATTTCTAGTGAGCATAATTGTGCAATTACGCCTCATTGTTCTTTCTTTAGAAGCTTTGTCATGACATTAGAGCTTATTATCCTTCCCGACTTCCCTTCAATACCCCGTAATTCGACTTCCTTTCCTTCTGAAAACAATTTCAAGAAAAGTTCTTGAAAATTAAAAGCTACCGTCCCCAAAGATTGTAACCATTGTACTCCTAGTACAACATCAGCACCTCCCATAGGAATGGAAAGCATTGGACTAGTCGATACATATTCCCCCATGGTTAGCTTGATATTATGGCATTTTCCAAAGAAATTTATATTTCCTCCATTTGCAACCATCACTTGACATTCTGGTGCTGGGTATAGGAAACAATTTAATTCCTTGGCTACCTTACAATGAATAAAATTATGGGTGCTACATGAATCAATCAACACTATTACCTTTTTCTTCTTGATATGTCCTTCTATCTTGAGAGTTTTAGGAGTGGTAATTCCTACCAATGCATTACATGATATGGTTAGACTCATTTCTTCCTCTTCTAGGGCTGGTTCCTGGTGTATATCCTCTTCTTGTTCATTTTCTTCTTCCTCTTCACAATCTATGTAAAATAATTTCTTCTCAGCACACTTATGACCTCTAGTGTATTTTCTATCACAACTGTAGCAAAGCCCTTTTGCTCTTTTTTCTTCCAATTGTTGTGGTGTCAACCTTGTAGGTTGTGGAAATCTAGGCGTAGTAACACTTCCTTCTTTATAGAATTGAGTGGTAGGCTTCCTTGTCGCCATAATTTTACATTCAACTTTTCTTGCCAACCTGAATGCCTTCTCCAATGAATCTGGTTCCAAAACAAGAACTTCATGTTGGATATTATCCTTTAAAGTGCCTATGAAGAGATCGATCTTATGTTCCTCTGGAATATCAGTTACCCTTATATTCAATTTTTGGAATTCCTCAATGTGCTGCCCCACTAAACCCTTTTGTTTGAGATTTATCAATTGGCTAAAGAAGGTGTTGCTATTTGTATCCTCATAATGTGCTATCATTTCTTCCGTAAAAATTGACCAAGTGACCATTTTTTTACGGGAGCAAAGCCATCGATACCATACAAATGTATTTTGTTCTAAATGTAAAGTTACAATGCGTACCTTTTGTGTGTTTTTCACGTTATGGAGATCAAAATATTGCTCCATCTGTAGTATCCATGTTACAGGATCCTTTCCATCAAACTTCCTCATATCCATTTTTGGAATATGGTGGTTCTTCCCGCCAACATTAGAGTTCATGAAATCACAATTAACATTGATTTTGTTCTCATCATGAGGTTCTTCTAATATCTTTTCACCATTAGGAAACATTTCTTGTATCAACTTTGTCAAACCTTCGATGTCTGTTTTTAGATCTTTCTTCATGTTTTCCATGTTGTATTTCATGTCATCCATCTTAGCTTCCATGCCAGCTTCCATGCCATCCATCTTAGCTTCCACGCCATCCATCTTAGCTTGCACACCATCCATATTAGATTCCACGCCTTTCTTCAAAACTTCCATTTCAATTTTTGTTGCTCTTTGCGAGAGTGAAATTTGTTGCACTTGCTCTTGTAATTTTGATAGATCATGTTGCAATTCTTCATCTTCATGATTCATAGTAGAGCCTTCTGAAGACTTAATGGGTTTTGAATTATTTTTACGGGGCATATTTTAGAACCCAATACTAATATCTATTCTACAATATGCCCTTGGAATCAATTCAAATTGATTCTTCAAACAAGACTTATGCAATTCGGAAAAAAAATACACACCTTTTTCTTGCTTTTGAGGAGCTCGATATTGAAATTGGATTATATTTGTGATTGCAGCACTTCAATATTTGATTTTTGGTACCAACGTAGCCCTCTGAATTATCTTTCTAATGCCACAGGTCTAACCGGATTTTTATTCTCCAAGACAAAGTTGTGTCCAATCTCCCACAATGACCTAATTATGGACTGGTTCAGTAGAGCGAACTTGTATGACTTGCCACGTGTCACTGTTTCATCGTTCATCTCTGAAATTGATAGCCAAGAAACTACAGTCCGTGTACTTGCAACCACTTTTTACGGCACTCCAATCCGATGCCCAAAGAGAGAGTTATTGAACTTTTCCCACGATCACATCTTTGAGATGAAATTCAGGAGCTTGAAAAAGCACTACCTTCCACAGATCATATCTCCAAAAATATTGCGAAACAAGATCTGAAATATTTTGAATAATTTCTTCCAGATTTCAACTTTGCACCGTAATAATTTTAGATTATGAACCTTCGTAGAAAAAAAGTTATAGGGAAAATTCCACGATGACCTGTTTAGGAGCCTGAAAAAAGACCTAACGTCCACAGATGATATCTCCGAAAATATTGCAAACCAAGCTCTAAAATTTTTAGACAATCTTCCTTAGGATTTCGGCTTCACACTCTAAAAATTTCAGCTTCTGAGACTTCGTAGAAAAAAAATTATAGCGAAAATTCCACGATGACCTGTTTGGAGCAGCGAAACCCTAGAATCCAAAGCTCTGATACCAAATGTTGTGTAACCAGCTCTAGAAATAGAATAAAAGAGATATCAACGCCTTAGAAATGAGCCACTTTGAGGGGGAAACCTCTAATACATTACATAAATGAACAATTCTTTGATGATAAAATTTACAAAACCTCCTTTCTATATATAGGAGTCCATGGGGCCATAATGTAATCCTAGTCGGCCACAATGTAATCCTAGCCGACCTAACAATAATAATTTAAGGGCACAATAATAAAAATATGGGGGTTACAAGGGTACAATAATAAAAATAAGGGGGTTACACTAACAACAATAAGGGACTATACTAGTCATATAGGGACCTAACATGCTGGAAGCTATTCTTTTTCTGATTCATGATGGAGTTTCTCATCCATTTCACTGGGGAATTTATTGTTGGGATAATGGTGTTTGTGTGGAAGGATAGGTGCCATGATGGAACCTTGGTTGAAGGTATTTTGACAATAAACCCCTCATCATCTGCAAATTTGGGTTAGTGAAAGGTTTCATCAAGGGTGGAGGAATTCATAAGTCCCTCTATAACACTTGGTTCATGAGTTGGGTTGGATGTTTAAGGACCCCTCATATTCCTTGGAATTGGAATTGTGCCCATTCTCAAGGTGTTCAGATGGATTTTGACTCGAATTTTGGTTCTTCTTCCATGGGCAGCCCCTTTTCTCACTGCTTGAATACCCACAAAGATATCTCTCAAGATGACTATAAACTCCAAGTTAAAGTGTTTCAATTGTCTCAGGCTCAAAATGAAATTACAGATAAATTATTGGACATCCATTTATATCTTTCTTGGGTGATGGATGAAGTGGATTCTCTCAGAATCCTGGTCATGGAATTAAGGATTAGCTATGAAGCTCAAGCTACAACAAACATTCCAATGGATAACAAAGGAAGGTCGAAGATTGACCTCAACGAACCTGCTAAAGATGATGGCTAAGTACAATGGTAAATTTTGTAGAATGTAATATTGATATCAAGGTTGGGCCAGTCATCTGTAGATATGCAACAAGGGTCTGATTAGTTTAATATAGTCTCCAAACTATTATGTTTTCTAGTGTCCAGTCTCTAGGTAATAAGTCCAATATGTCTTGGTGTCACTAATCTAGCTTGCTCAAGTGACATAATATATTGAATCGAGCCTAGTTTTGCTGGAATATGAAGATGTAACACCTGGGTACTAAGGAGGGATTGGGTGCATATTTTCAATAAATTTCACTCATTTTTGTTTTTTTTTTAAGTAATTAATTCATGGATTATCAAAATTTCAATGCATATTTAAGACATGTTCATAGTTGTAAATGCATAGCCCCTTTGTTGTGGAGGCAATATTTTTAGTTTTTATTTTATCCACTTAATTAAATTTATAACATTTAAACACAATATTACAATTAAAGCAATAATTTGGACTATAATTATTTACTAAAATTTTAACTTTAATATTAGAGTGTTAATACTCTAACACACACACACACACACACACACAATTGGGATTAACAATAGAATATATTTTGTAACATTCAAAATTTTCTATGAGAACAGATAACTTAAGTAACAATAAGTTTAATTGATGACATAAAAAATGTAATATAATATAAGCCTAGGATAAATGAACTAATTAAATAAACTAATATGATTGAAATTGTCACATTATCGTATTGTATTTATGCTAAGAATATTTTGACATTCAAGTCTATCAAAGGATCCATGAAAGGAGACTAGGATTATAATTGTAACATTTGTATTTGAGTATCATGTTATTTTAATTGATACATTTAAACTTGTTTAAGTTAAAATGGATTAATGAGTATATTAAGAAAATTTTGAACAAAATTTTAACTCTTATTTTAATAAATATTAATTATGGATTGGTTTCAATAACTTATGGTTAAGTGTCCAAGTTACCAGACTAGTTAGATCAAAAAAGAAATTACTTGACAGTTACCTTTCCTCTAGGAATAAAAAGAAAACCCTGATGAGGAAAAGAGGTTCTATGCTAGAGGTAAGAAGACAACAAGATTGGTTGAAAGGTGGGAGTATCCAGAGCTGGTTGGAGCCAGTGGAACTCTGATAAAAACCTGAAAATGGGAGTAGAGACTGGACAACAGCCCCAAGGTATCTCTCTAGAGAAAAAATGCTAAGAAATCACACTTTGAAGGGGAGCACGGGGGGAGCAGAGGACGTAATAACCTCTCTCATGGTTAGGAGGAAACCATCAACTCTGATTAATTAAAATAGGTACTGTGAATTTAAAAAGAAATAGCATAAGTTTCTTTGTTTTTCTTATAATTACCTTGCTTCTAGAAATATTAATGAGTGTGAATACTTGTTTATGGAAATATTATTGTGTGTGAATATTTCGAGAATGAAAGAAAAATACAGTGTTGTGTTACTGTTTAGTAAAGTTCCTCTTACTCATGTATTATTTAAAACTACGTTAAACTGTAAACCCTCATGACTCTGGATTAGATTAATACAGTGAGAGAAAAATGTGACCTTTTACCAAGAAATGTTTAAATGGTAGAGTCTGAATTGATTGGGGTTATATAGTTTAATAGCTATGCAAGAAAACAAATACATATATAAAGGAACAATTAGTCGCATCTGGAGCGTGAAATCTAAATAGGATAGTCTATATTTCAAGAAAGACTCATGATACATGGACTGAGGGTTTGGGAACAACCCTCTTTCATATCAAATGGTTTGGACACTTGTATTATAAAAAGAGAAAGAAAGAGAAAATGTTGCTGAATATAAAAAATAAATTGAACTGTAAACTCACAGTGATGGTATAACTTCAACAGGTGGCCAAAACAAATATAATTCTTATAGCATAACCTGTATTGCAAGAATATAGGTATAGAGCAATTATTCGTGAAGAAATTGTTTGGCTAAAGAGCAAGAATTTGGCTAATTGTGAAAAAATTACATAAAAATCTCTCGAAAAATGGATTTTCTCTTTGTTAAAATTCACGAATAGATTTACCAGATATAAACAACATACAAATATAATATTCGAAGGGTGGTAACCATATCGACTATTTTCTAGAAATATCATCCATTTAATTTGGAAAAGAAAACTATAACTTTGTATTGAAAATAACCATGTCAACGAACTACATATAGAGGAAAAAGCAGTAAGGAGAAACTCCATTCACATTGAGGAGGCCATAGAGGCAGAGACCTAGAAAATTAATACAAATATTCATTTATCATAAACTGGAAACAAAGGGTTTAATGCATGCTTTCCTTACTTAAACAATTATGGTCTTATCATTACAGAGGCCGAACCAAACATATCAATATGCTCATAAACCCCAAGTAGAAACATCTTGTTGACTGTAAACTAACGGTTATCAGTTATACTTAACCAGGAGTCTTAAAAAACTAACACTACAAGGAAACGACTCTCTAGCGGAGGTTATAGCTGATGTTTTTAGGGTTATAAAATTGGCCAAAATTGTCAAAAAAATATTTGCTACAACATCCATTTTCGATAACGGAGGTTTTGGCGGAGCTTCTAATGGAATTTCAACACAACTAAAAAAATGGTCAGTCAGAGGTTATTACAGATATTTTTCTCATCGTTGCACTATTTAGGTGTCAACGCACCGATGCGTTTTTGAGTAAATGCACCGGTCCTGCAAGCCTACGAAGCATCGAGACAAAAAACAAATAAAGGATGCCCTGAGATGTTTAGAAACGTCTCAATGTGTGTCATCCAAATGGTCGCCCCGGGACGGTCAAAGGTGCATGCACCAGGCCGTATAGGTCAAAAAACGCATTGGGCGCACTTTAGGTGACACAACGTACCACGTCGTTCTAATTGGTATTAGTATTTATGCGGTGCCCATAGGTCGTATCAATGCATTAGTTTGTAGTATTATAGAAACACACTGGTGCGCAATATCACACAAACACACCGATTTTTCTAATTCGTATTGGTATTTGTGCGGTGCCCATAGGTCATAGATGCGCACTAGTGAGCAGTCTCACATAAATGCACCGTTGCATAGTATCGCACAAACACACCGAGAGTTATAATTGTTATTGGTATTTGTGTGGTGCCCATAGGTCGTAGAAATGCATCGGTGTGCTTTCTCATACAAATGCACTAGTATTCATTTTGTATTTTTTAGAAACATTGACCTATGACAGTGCAATTATTGTGATTTTTTAAAATTCATTATTCATCAAAAGCCAACACATATCTTATAACAGTATTCATATCAATTAAATTTTTATTAGTGCATTTGAATGTGATGTCTAGATTAATTTGTTATATCATATCATAATTATTGTGATTTTTTTTAAATTCATTATTCATCTAAAGATGACACATATCTTATAATAGTATTCATATCAATTAAATTTTTATTAGTGCATTTGAATGTGATGTTTGGATTAATTTGTTATATCATATCATCAGATTTCACATCTCTTCATTATAATGTTTAATCATCCATATATTTAATTAGTGGTGTTACATTTCACATCGACAATGGAGAACGCAATAGAATAAATTAAAACATATTTTATTATATATATATGAATAAGACACTCTTTATCATACAAAATGGGACATTTATTGGTATCCCTTTGTCTTTCAATTGGGACACTATGTCCATTACATTAAACAAAATGTTTGATTTCACAAACAAATATTTCAAAAAATACAACACCTTGCTTTGATATCCAAACATAATGATCATCATTCTTCTCTTGAAATGATGTCACTGTTTGAGCTACTTCCATGACTTGGGTTATTTTGAGGAATGTTTTGTTCATGGTGTTGATTGTTTTCTTCTTCTTCACCTTCCATCTACAAACTTAAAAATAAATTGTAATGAGTGTATATACATTGGTGAGAATAATGAAAATTGAAATATTAAATAATATACATCAATGTAAATCGAAAAGAAATGACATACCATATCAAAAATTGACTCATGAACTATACACATTTTTTCAAAACCAAATTTCATGCCATATTTCATTATTTCATCTATTGGCGCAGTTCCATACTTTTTTTCCTACAAGTTTTATACCCCATAACAAATAATATATTTAATATAAAAGATTTTTTTGTTCTATTAATTATAGACGGAGCTAAGTAAAGCAAGATTGATAGATGCTTACAAATTCCACAATTAATTTCTGATATGCTAACATATACTTACAACCCATATTTAACCCAATGTCAATCAATTCGTCTGATGGTTCTTCTTTGTATGTTAGCACCTATTTGAAGACATTGAATGATGATTTTTGTAAAAAAATCTTAAAATATACAAAAATGAAATCTAGTTAAGTTGTTATAAGGAGATAAAAATTACTCACAAACTTAGATATTAACCATTTTCTTCCTTGTCGTCCTGTTTTATGTGCTGAATGGGTTCCATTTTCTTTTCTTTTTTGCAATAAAATACTTGAAAATTAATATTTAATGCCAAATTGTTTATTTATTGTACCTAATTGAAAAATTCAATGATTACATATTACATTTGAAGCACGTTGTTGTTGAGATGGCTCCTCGTGCGATGAAATTATGTCCATTTCTTTGGCCATCTCCTTGTACACCTTTTTGGACATTCCTACTGGCATATTTCTGATATAATATCATTCATCTTTTGAGATCTTCATAATCTTTCTAAAAATGTAACATGACAATAAACTATTCAATTTTTATATTTATTTATGAAAAGTAAATATAACAAAAGTGATATTTATAAATAATTCTAGAAAAACATTTAAAGGAATATTACTTTTTCATTCCTTTTTTTTTGTATATTTTTGCTATTAAAAGTTTGACATGTCTCATTGACCAATTCTCTAGAAGCTCTTCTTGTAGTTTAGATAAAAAAAAAAATTCTTGGAATTATTGGATTTATTTTTGCATTGTAAGTGGAAAGAACGTCTATACATTCATTCCACTAGATCCCTCAAACTTTTTTAAAAGTTTTTCCCCCTTTCGTTAACCTCCAACACCACTCCATATGAGCTAAGGAGAAATTCATTTTCATTTTCATTTTCTATTTTTTTACTTTTCTTAGAACAACATTCATTTTCCAAGTTGTTGGTCCCTCCAGAACATTAAACATATGTGAATTAATATATTATTTGAAACATGTTATCTAATAATTTTAAGTATATTATTAATGAAAAAAAAAAAAACTCATATTGGATCAATAGTATTTTTTTATTCACCTAATTCATCCTTTTGCATTGTTTCCATCAAACTTTTATGCTCTTTTGGTCCTAGATCATAAATAATATTATCGAGCTTCTTTAATTTGCAGCTCTGCATGATACACAGTAAATAATATATATTAGTTAAAATTACATATAGTTCAAAAATAATATTTTTTGTAAAGAATTTACAAAGAAATTTCCTTTTTTTCTTTTCTTGATGTGCTATCATTATTTTTGCTACTTGATCTCTTGTCATCCATTTATTTATCAATATGAAACTTGTACCATATCATTCATTAATATATTTTATAAATAAATCATCAAATTTTCAGGTAAAAAAATATATTAATAAACCGATGCACCTTTAATGTTGTACACACTGATGTCGGTGCGTCGTGTTCTTATAAATGCACCGCCAAAACAGTATAAAACACCGTACAATGCTCTATGTCAACAAGGAGCACCGGTGTGTTATATGTTAACCAGCACATCGATTAACATACAAAAATTAATAAAAATCCTCCAGTGTTAGTTTTTGTAGCATATGGTGTCATAGAGGGGGTTGTGCAGCCTATTCTTATAAATGCACCACAAAAATAGGGGACCACCATATGGTGCTCTCTGTCAACAAGGAGACCCAGTGCGTTATATGTTAAACGCTGCACCAATTAACATATAAAATAAAATAAAAAAATTCAAATAGTACGTGCATGGTGCGCTATAATGAAATAGCGCATTGGTGCCCTATTTTACATATGGTGCACAGATTAAAAAAAATGTTTTTAAATTTTTTAATCAAACACTACGTGTGCAGTGCATTGTGATAAGACAACGCACCAAGACACTAGTTTACGCAGGGCGCACCGATTAAAAAAATTCAAATATTTTAAAATTCACGCAAGGGTCAACATGGATTGGGATTCGACTATGCAATTCGTCTTGTGAGTTAGATGTCATAGGCTTATATATATAGCAATAAAAACCCTATAAAACTAAAATGAAAAGCCCTAATTCTGAAATCACAGAAACAAGAAGAAGCGAGGGTAGAAACAAAAAGAATGAAGGGTTTAGGGTAAAATGGAATATTTTTTTTATTTTTTATTTTTTCTAAAAATGAACAGTAAATTTAAATTTTTTACTTATGGCATAAAAAAATACTGCAGAAAATGTAAAAAAACAATAAAATTTAATCACGAGATCATTTTAAATTCTATGCTACAGGGTTTCAATCACCAGAGCTTTGGAATTTTGATTGTCTGAATAGTTATGTTCGAAAGTATTTCACTACTCCACTGCGATCTCCTGCTCTCTTGCTCCAGGTATGTCTAGTGCAAATCTCTGGCTGATTTTTTTTGAAAAAAATAGTGAAATAATGAAAAGTGTTTAGTATTTAAAGAATTTTTTTATGAAATTAGATTTTTGAAAATATTTTGCTGCCCATTTTTCAATTTACCATTTTTTTTTCACTTTAAAAAAATAAAGTTGCGCTTTTTTTATTTGTGGCTATTCGTCACAAGTGCGTCAATTAATAACACCGCACTGGTGAACAGTAACTAAAATGCACCGGTGAGGTTATCTGTACATTTGCACTGATAACAAAAAGTCAATTTTTAAGGCACCAAAATTACTTTTAGGTGTGTACACCATAATTTATTGTTGATTTTTCTCAAAAGAAAGGAGAAAATATCATAATTATATCGAATGGAAAATTCTTCAAAATCCAAATAATTCCATAATATTTCTCAAAGTCCATTGCAGAGTTCTCCCTGTCCATCTCAAGACGTAATATTTACTTCAGATTTTATTTATATTTTCATTATCTAATTGAATTTATGTTTTTTATACAAATTTGCAGGAGACACCTCAGTAGCTTTATGCATTTCCCGTCAGTGGTATGGTGTGCAATGGTCTAAATCAGTAGTGGGAGGCACCTCACCTCCTCTCCACCAAATGAAGCAATATGTAACTTACCACCGAAGACCTGAAAATATGCAGGAGATAGTATATCCACCCTAATGTATCTCTGGGGGTACAACAACTGACTCCCCGATGCATAGCCAACGAGGACCTCTGGAAACGAGGGAAAATCCACCCCTCTCCTTGATAGGCTAGTAATGAAATAGATGTCCTCCTGAGTGGGCGCATACCACTGGTTAGGACCAACCTAGAAAGCCTATCGGTTGGCATTCCACCTATGGATAAGTTGTCGCAATATCCCACCATGGCCCTTCAGGGATGTAGCCTCCTCATAGAACTTGAGGAGGCTTATCTCCCTTAAGAGTGCCTGAGTGGCTGTTGTAATAGGGCGAGGACACATATCTCTCTCCCTCTCTCATGCCTCCCATAGGCGAACCATGTTATACTAGTCTGCCTATTGTTGCTATTGTTCCCTCTCTTCTTTCCTTTGACGTCGTTGAATGATTGACATATTAAATAATTTTTTTTATTAAATGAGACATGTATTTAGGAATATATATATATATATATATATATATATATATATATATATATATATATAATTTGTTTTGAAAAAAAAAAAAAAACAATGGAGTCATACAAAAAACGGACATGCAGGTAACGGTGCGTATTTGTCTCTCACGAGCTGGGGTTGCAGCGCACTGCAAATCATGGCATGTTCTATCTCAAGTGGTGTGTCGACTAAACACAACACCAAACATCAGCTAGTGGTCAACAGTGTGGTCGTTTAACCGATCGCACCATTGACTATGAATATATTTGGGAGGGCAGTGCACTAGTGAAACTACTCAGCCCAGGGTGGATAGTTTCGTCAGCGCACCAACCCCCTGGCATTGTTACATGGTCAACGGTCTGGTGGTATAATCGACCACACCGTTGACTATGTACCAGTATCGGGAGGGCGATGAACTGACCAAACTATATGCCTCGGGGTTTATAGTTTAGGAAGGGCATCACCCTCTCGACATCACTACATAGTCAACGATGTCGTCGTTTACATGACCACACCATTGACTATGTATATTTTGGGAGGGCAGTGCACTGACAAAAATACCCGCCCCGGGGCACATATTTTCATCAACACACTGCAATCCTGCAATTCGACATGGTCGACGGTGCGGCTGGGTAACAGACCGCACTGCAATTTTTTTTATTTTATTTTAAAAAAATCACTGTGCGTCATTTAGTTACTGCCCTAGAACTGGTACGAATACCATTAGCACCGGTCGCGATGCGACCTATAAATTTACAAGCAGCATCGCAAACTGGTGCAAGCCGAACGGCTCGAGTGCACTGCGCGGGATTTTTTTTCTTTTAAATAAGGTGAATTTTAAGTTATTTTAGAAAAATAATATGCTAAAAGGTTAATTGTGGAAAAAAAGTAAAATACCTTTACATTTGAGCGTCGATGAAGCATATTGGCTGTAGAATTTGAAAAACTAAATTTGCCCACCGTTTTGTAAAATTTGAAATGGATATCATGGGAAATGTACAAAAGAAGTGCATGTAATGGGAGCACCGATGATAGGGCGCCTCACACAAGGTAAATTTTCACCAGTGCTTGAGAGTTCTAGAGCACTAAAAAGTGAAAAATGTGGATTTTTGGCCATGTGCAGGTTTTCAAGGTGCATCGCGCGGTTTCTTGCAACCGCACGAGGCTGTTTCAGTTTTGGCGTGGGGTTTTAGGATGCATCGATGTTGAATCTGTGTAGAGCACTGGTGTGCTACAGTAATGAGACGCACCGGGTGGGTTTGTATCGAGTGCACGATGTCCTGGTGTGCCAATTTTTAGTACGCACAAGTGCTTTCGCTAGTGGAACGCACTGGTGTTGTTTAGGATGAAAAACGCGTCGGGCAAAAAACATCTGCAAAAACCTCCTCTAGTAACCTCCACTACAAATGGATGTATGGGCTATTTTTATAAGGGGTTCCTCAAAAAAATCCGCTAGAGGGTCTTTTCCTTGTAGTGTAATGATAAATAAGTCCTCTACAGAAGGCACATTGGGCTAGTAACCATAGCCAGTTATTAAATAAACTCGACATAACACATTAAAACTATATTCGCTTCCTCTTAAAATTATTTTCAAGATGAAACAAGGCTGAATAATCTCGACAAAGACAACAGTAGTGACCAAATACCTGGACATGCAAGAGAAAACTTTTAAGCTGAAGGATGTCAAGCTACTTCATCATAGAAGGAAGGGTTGGTTGTATATTACCTGCACAACCACAGAGTAATGTTACATGAGCAAACCCTCTCAGTATATCCGAATATAAATATTATAAAACCTCAGAAGTTAAAACATAACATGGGTCCGGACTTACCTCATATAAAATTCATACTTGAAAATCAATGACCTGTAAGAAAGAGGAACTGATAATAAAATATAGAAAAGAAATAAAAAAAATTATACATTCTATAGCCGAGACCATTTATCCTGAGATGATACCTGTGCCAAATGTGTAAATTTGATGTCTAACAACTCCTTCCTAAGCATGCAAGACCACAATGTGGGAGCGACCATGAGGAAAGGGTGTAGAAATATTATACCAGTACCATCCAAGCCACCATGGCTGCATTTCCATCGTAAAGCACTCAGTGTTGCGAAAAAATCCGTGACAGAACATCATATAATCAAGAAGTATGAGGAGTGCCATGAATGGCGTCTAATACAAAGCAAGAATGTTTCATTACCTCGCGACATCAGAGAGCTGAACGGAGAACCAAAGGAGAGCGCAGAGCCGGCGGCCGTGAGAGGCATAATGGAAGTAGTTAGGGTTTGGGGGGGGTAGGGCTACACCCTAACCACCACTGGGCCCATTACCACTATTGATCTAACTTAAGATACAAGGGTGAGGTGAAGCACCACTTGTTAGATGCACAAATGAAGCGTGTGCACTAAAGCTATGGTGGTAATAAAACCAAAATCTCAAACATTAAATCAGAACAACTAATATTCAATCCCAAATCTGTTGTGCGACCAGTTGGCACGACCTTGGTATGAATTATGTAAAAAAAATCAACCAAATTTCAATGATCAAATAAATGAGCAATGAAATCAATACTAAAACACCATGTCATCCATAGAATAGCATTGATTAAGGAATGATATGTGGCATTATAATTCATTTTCGTAAAATTCTAAGCTATGGTAAAATCTTGTGTGTGAAATGTTATAAGGGGGTTAAATCCCATTGTATCCAAGGTAATGTAAATAGTCATGTAGAAAGGTAAGTTATATAGTTTTACATTGTGAAAATTTAGTAAGTAAATAAATAAATAAATATATATATATATATATATATATATATATATATATATATATATATATATATATATATATATATATATATATATATATATATATATATATATATATATATATATATATATATATATATATATAATTTAACATTTATGGTTAGAAATTACGGGTGGTATCGGAAAGCATTCACACGGCGGGACCCAATTGGGTCACCTAAATAACTATATATATATATATATATATATATATATATATATATATATATATATATATATATACATATGTATGTATGTATGTATGTATATATAAAATTTAACATTTATGGTTAGACGTTACAGGTGGTATCAAAGCTGCATTCACACGCTGGGACCCATGTGGGTCACCTAAATAACTAATTGATGTGTAAATTGTGCACAGAAGAAGGAAGAAGAATTTGAAAGACTACAATGAGGAGAGATTCAGTACCTCAGATTCCGAGGACTATAGGGGAAGCACCTCCCCAAACTAACACAGAAATAAATCTAGAAACATGGGTGCAGCTGAGTGTGGACCAACATCAACAAACCAGCAGAATACTTGAAGAAAAAAAACAACAGACCAGTAGACTACTGAGTATTGTACAACAATTGCAGGAAGAGATGTTTCAGGTGAGAAGTGACAATGAGAAGTTGATGCAAGAATAGGAAATAATCCTTAAAAGTCTTTCTGATAAACAAAATCAGGGGACATCTCAGCCCAACCCTGAAAGAAACACTCAGGAAGAGGGTGAAAAACGACAAGAAACTAATGATAAATCGGAAATTAGCCATACCCAGCGAAGTAATAAGAACCAAAATTATAATGAAGTTGAGTTAGGAAATATCTCAGATCAGCAGGAGATGAAAAAACAGAAAGTGGAATTGCAAGTTGGATTCCGAAAATCCAAACTGCCTACATTCGACGGAGAGGCAAAAAAGGTATCTGAAGCATGGTTAGTTAACATGAATAAATACTTTCAGGTCTATGAGTATGATAGTAAATTGAAAGCTCGCTTGGCTATCTACCAACTGCGGGAAAAAGCTACATTATGGTGGGAGGAAGTTAAAAATGTACAAGGAAATGAAGACCAGAATGTGACTTGGATAAATATTTTAAGGACAAATATTTAACTAAGCATTTCTATGATGAAAAGTCTCAAAAATTTCACAATCTGAGATTGTGATAGTTGACAATGGATGGATTCATTATGAAATTTACTTCCCTGTTAAGGTATGTATCGTACCTGAAAGATGAAAAAGCAAAGGTGCAACAATTCTTGTGTAGCTTACCTGCCCATATGAAGGAAAGAATCAAGTTTGTAAATCCAAAAACCATGGATGAATTGGTACGAAAGGCACATATGTGTTACCAACAGTCCAAGGTGAAAGGAGAAGCTGGAAGGAGTTTTCCACCAAAGAAGGTATAGAAAAATAGTTCTAATTTGAGGAGAAATAGATCTGGAAATTATAAAAACACTTCCAAAAATACAACATATAGACAACAGGGAATAAATCAATGAAATACTAGGTGGCCAACTGATGAGTGACCCACAGAAGCCTCCAGTAGATCGAATCATGGAGAGATCTAGAAACCACCATTACAATTTGGGGATGTGGTGAAGCACACTACCATAAGAACTTCCCTCATAGAGGGAAGAACGAGGTTGCTTCTAACGTACAAGAAGAAACTATAGTAGGGGACGTGTCGCAAAATATACCAAGAATTAATGTAACTCTTAAGGATCAGTAGGCAGATTATCAAACAACCATGATTGAGGTAGAAGGTAAATTGTACTCCCAAACTATTTCAATTTTGGTCAATCTAGTTGCCAGTTCAAGTTATGTAAATCCCAGAATAATAGAGAAGTGTGATTTGTAGAACTAGAGTTTAAAAACCCCTGGCTTGTACAATTGGCCACAAGGGCCAAGAGAAGAGTTAATGGTAAAGTTTCCAATTATCCTCTGGAAGTTGGAAACCAACACATAAATTTTGAATTGAACATCTTACCTCTAGGCTCCTATGACATTTTACTAAGAATGGATTGGCTAGAAGTGCACTAGTCCCTGGTAGACTGCAAGGAGAAAATTATTTATTAAAAAGCAGAAGATTGAACACGCCATGAACTACAAGGGATTAAGAGACCACTGTAGTTGTGTCCAATTACTACATTTCAGTTGGGAAAATTCATCCGAAAAGGTTGTCAAATTTATGTCATTCAGGTAGGATTTGCTAATTCTGAAGACAAGACCCCTATGATAGAGAATATACCAGTGGTACAAGATTTTTTGGATGTATTCCTGGAAAATATATTGGGATTACCTCCAAAACGAGACATCGAATTCACCATTGAATTGATGCAGCGGGAAACACCAATATCATGTGCACCATATCGAATGAGTGGACATGAGTTAACTGAGCTGAAAATGAAATTAAAAAAACTTCTAGATAAGGAGTATATCCGCCCTAGTGTGTCTCCTTGGGGGGCACCAATATTGTTCATAAATAAGAAATATGGTACCACGAGAATGTGTATGGATTATAGATATCTTAACAAGCTAATTGTTAGGAACAAATACCCATTGCCATGGATAGAAAATCTACTCGATCAGGTGAAAGGTGCAACTCCCTTTTCTAAAATAGATCTAAGATCTGGGTACCATCAAATACGGACAAAGGATGAAGACATATATAAGACAGCCTTCCGTACCCGATATGGGAAGTACGAATTTGTGGTTTTACCATTTGGTTTAACCAATGCACCAAAAACATTCATGAGTTTAATGCATGACATATTTCATCCATTTTAGGATAAGTTTGTTTTAATATTTATTGACGATATAATTATCTACTCAAAAACTATGGAGGAGCATAAATAACACTTAAAAATAGTGTTACGAATGCTGAGAGAACATCAAATTTATGCCAAGTTCAGTAAGTGTGATTTTTACAAAGAGAATATTCAATATTTAGGCCATGTTATTTCTACTGAAGGTATAGCAGTAGATCCTGAAAAAATAAGGATCATCATGGAAATGAGAGTTCCTATCAATGTAGTAGACATATGTTCCTTCATGGGGTTGTCTTGTTACTATCAAAGTTTTATTGAGGGGTTTTCTATGTTTTTTTTTTCCTATAACCTCATTACAACAAAAAGGACGAGTGTTTAAATGGACCAGTGAGTGTCAAACCAACTTCGAGCAGTTAAAACAAATATTAACTACAACCCCTTTATTAAAGGTCATTGATCCAAGCAAGGAATTTGAAGTTTGCACCGATGCTTGCAAAGGAGGTGTGGGGGTTGTACTAACACAAGATGGAAAAGTTGTGGCTTACGAGTCTAGGAAATTGAAAGATCTGAACAATGATATTCTGCATATGATCTAGAGCTGACTACAGTAGTGCACACATTGAAGGTATGGATGCACTACTTATTGGGAGAAATATTTGTATTAAAAATTGATCACAGTAGTTTGACTAACTATTTTAAAAAAATTGACTGGAATTATCGTCAAGCTAGGTGGAATTTTTTCTTAAGCAAATTTGGTTTTGAAATTCTACATGTTAAGGGAAAATAAAACCATGTCGTTGATGCTTTAAGTGTAAAATTACACTATGTTTATGAACTCTAATTTAACTAGGCTAAATTTAAGTTCTGAGAACAAGTGAAGGAGGTTGTGAAACAAGATCCAGAATATCAGTTTCTGTGGCAGCAAACACAACAAGAAGAAGAGCAAGGGAAGAAAACATAGTACAAGATCAGCGATGAAAATTTATTGACATTTCAAGGGAAAATTTACATTCCTAATAGAATGAGTCTAAAAGAACTGATCTTATATGAATATCATCAAAGTGCTTATTTTAGACACCCTGGTTACCAAAAGAAGTTAGCAAAAATTATAAAAGACTACTTTTGGCTAGGAATTCGTAAAAATATTGCTGAGTGTTTGACTAAATGTTTGGAATGTCACTAGGTCAAGGTGGAGCATCAACACCCAACAGGGTTTTTGCAACCCATTCTCGTGCAGGAATGGAAGTGGTAGGTTATATCATTAGACTTTATCACAGGCCTACTGAAAACAAAGTGACATAATGAATCAATAATGGTGGTAGTCGATCAATTTATTAAAGCAACTCACTTTATTCCAGTGCAATCATATTTTAAAACTATACAGATTGCTGATATTTTTATGAGAAGTGTTTAGATTGCACGACATACCAAAGACAATTATCTCAGATAGAGATGTAAAATTTACTCCTTATTTTTGGAAGGCCCTATTCATTGGTTTAGGCATGAAAATTCAATTCAGCACATCATACCATCCACAGACAGATGGTCAGATTGAAAGAGTAAATCAGATTTTGGAGGACATCTTGCGAATGTATGTAATGCAACAACCTACAAAGTGGGAGGATTACTTAAACCTCATGGATTTTTCTTATAATATTGAACACCAATAATCCCTTTGAATGAGTCCTTTTGAATAATTATATGGCAAGGAATGATGGACACCCATTAATTGGAGTAGCCTAGAAACCAAGCTAATTCTTGGGCCTAAAATATTGACCGAGATGGAACTAGAAATGAAGAAAATCAGACAAAATTTGAAAGTTTCCGAAGATTGGCAGAAATTGTATGCAGATCAGAAGAGGGCCTACTGGGAATTTGAAGTGGGTGATCATGGTTACATGAGAATTAGACCTAAGAAGAGCACCTTAAGGTGGACTACTTGTACCAAATCATCCCCCCCATTTTGTGGACCCTTCCAAATTTTGGAAAGGGTGGGGCCAGTGGTCTATCATTTAGCGTTACCATGACATATCCGAATACACAATGTGTTTCATGTTTCCCTATTGAAAACATATATGCATGATCCAAAGCACATAATACATTGGCAGAACATTCACGTAGAATTGAATTAAAAGCTAAGAGTCCTATGAAAATAATTAGCACTTTGACTAAATTAAATATTTCTTGGTTACAGGTCGAACCAGATGGCGAATTTCTAGTAGAACCTTAGTGTATTCTCGATCAGAGAGAAATAACGCTCCAGAGGTGAGCCATAACCCAAGTGAAACTATAGTGGAAGCACTTTGGCCCGAAGGAGGCCACTTGGGAAGATGAAAGGTTCATGTGAGAGGCCTATCCAGAATTATTCCTTGAAATGGAGTAAAAACACCGAGGATGGTGTTTACCTTGAGTGGGGGAAGATGTAACATCTGGATTTGAGTGTCATGTTATTTTAATTGATACATTTAAACTTGTTTAAGTTAAATTGGCTTAATGAGTATATTAAGAAATTTTTGAACAAAAGTTTAATTCTTATTTTAATAAATATTAATTATGGAGTGGTTTCCATAACTGATGGTTAAGTGTCCAAGTTACCAGAGTGGTTATATCAGAAAGAATTTACCTGACAATTACCTTTCCTCTAGGAATAAAAAGAAAACATTGATGAGGAAAAGGGGTTTTGTGCTAGAGGTAAAAAGACAACAAGATTGGCTAAAAGGTGGGAGTATCCAGAGTTGGTTGGAGCCAGTGGAACTTAGATAAAAACCTGAATATGGGAGTAGAGACTGGATGAAGATCTTGATGTCACTCTCTAGAGAAAAACTACTAAGTTATCACACTCTGATGAGGAGCACAGGGGAAGCAAAGGACGTAATAGCCTCTCTCATGGTTGGGAGGAAACCATTAGCTCTACTTGATTAAAGTAGGTATTGTGAATTTAAAAAGGAATAGCATAATTTTCCTTGTTTTTATTATAATTACCTTGCTTCTTGAAAGATTACTGAGTGTGAATACTTGCTTCTGGAAAGATTACTTTGTATGAATATTTTGGGAATGAAAATAAAATACAACATTATATTAATGTCTAGTAAAGTTCCTATTACTCATGTATTATTTAAAACTATGTTAAATTGTAAACCCTTATGACTATGGATTAGAGTAATAAAGTTAGAGAAAATGATGCCCTTAGTTTACCAAAAAAGGTCTAAATGGTAGAGTCTGAATTGATTGGGGTTATATAGTTTAATAGCTATGCAAGAAAATAGATACATGTATAAAGGAATAGTTAGTCCCATCTGGAGCATGAAATCCGGATAGGACAGTATATATTTCAAGAAAGACTCATGATACATGGACTCGGGGTTTGGGAACACCCCTCTTTCATATTTGATGGTTCGGACACTTGTATTACTAAAAGAGAAAGAAAGAGAAAATGTTGCTAAATATAACAAATAAACTGAACTGTAAACTCATAGTAATGATATAACTTCAATAGGTTACTAGAAAAAATATAATTCTTATAGCATAACTTTTATTGCAAGAAGATAGGTATAGAGAAATTACTATTGAAGAAATAGTTTGGCTAAAGAGCAAGAATTCGGCTAATTGTGAAAATATTACTTAAACATCTCCTAAAAACTAGATTTCCTCTTTTTTAAAATTCACGAATAGATTTACTAGATATAAATAGCATACAAAGATAATATTCGAAGGATGGTAACCCTATCAACTATTTCAAGAAAGATAATCCATTTAATTTGGAAAAGAAAACTACAACTTTGTATTGAAAATAACCATGTCAATGAACTGTATATAGAGTAAAAAGAAGTAAGGATAAACTCCATTCACATTGAGGAGGTCGTAGAGGCATAGAATTGGAAAATTAATACAAATCTTCATTTATCATAAATTGGAAACAAATGGTTTAATGCATTCTTTCCTTACTTAAACAATTGTGGTCTTATCATTACAAAGGCCCAACCAAAAATATCAATATGCTCATAATCCCCAAATAGGAACATATTATCGACTTTAAACTAATGGTTATCAGTTCTAATTAACCAAAAATCTGACAAAACTAATGATAAAAAAGTCCTCTACGGAAGGCATAGTGGGCTAGTAACCATAGCCAGTAATTAAATAAAATCGACAGAACACATTAAAACTATATCCTCTCCATCTTAAAAAAAAAAATCAGGACGAAACAGGGTTGAATAATCTCGATAGAGACAACAGTAGTGACCAAATACCTGGACATGCAATAGAAAACATTTAAGTTGAAGGATTCTGAGCTACTTCATCATAGAAGGAAGGGTTGTCTGTATATTACCTGCACAACCACATAGTAATGTTACATGAGAAAACACTCTTAGTATATACGAATATAAATACTAGAAAACCTCACAAGATAAAACAGAGCATGGGTTCAGACTTACCTCATATCAAAGTCATACTTGAAAATTGATGACCTGTAAGAAAGAGGAACTGATGAGAAACTGTAGAAAATAACTAAACAAAATTATACATGCTAAAGGTGAGACCATTTAACCTGAGATGATACCTGTGTTGGATGTTTAAATTCGATGTCAAACAGCTCCTTCATGAGCATGCGAGACCATAATGTGGGAGTGACCACATGGAAATGGTGTAGGAGTATTATACCAGTACCAGCCAAGCCACCATGGTTGCATTTCCAATGTCAAGTACTCAGTGTTACAGAAAAATTTGTGATAGAACATCATATAATATAGCAGTAGGAGGAGTGCCATGAATGGCGGCTAATGCAAAGCAATAAGGTTCATTACCTCGCGACATCAGAGAGCTGAACAGATAACTAAAGGAGAGCGTAGAGCTAGTAGCCGCGAAAGACACAATGAAGGAAGTTAAGGTTTACGGGGGGTAGGGCTACACCCTAAGCACCCATGGGCCTATTACCACCGTCGATCTGACTTAAGATCCAAGAGCTAAGTGAAGGACCACTTTTCAGATGGACAAATGAAGCGTGTATGCCAAATATGCGGTGGGAATAAAACCAAAATCTCAAATATTAAATCAGTACAACTAATATCTAATCCAAAATCTATTGTGCGGCCAATTGGCATGGCCTTGGTATCAATTATGTAAAAAAAATAAACTGAAGTTCAATGATCAAATAAATGAGTAATGAAAGCAAGACTGAAACACCATGTCATCCATAGAATAGCATTTATTAAGGAATGATATGTGGCATTATAATTTGTATGCGCCAAATTCTAAGCTATGGTAAAATCATGTGTGTGAAATGTTATAAGGGGGTTAAATCCCGTTGTTTCTAAGGTAATGTAAATAGTCATGTAGAAAGGTAAGTTAGATAGTTTTACTATGTGCAAAGTAAGTTAGTAACTATATATATATATATATACATACATATATATATATATATATACATATATATATATATATATATATATATATATATATATATATATATATATATATATATATATAGATTTACAATCTGATATAGGATTAGAACTTAAGTAGAAAAATAAATTTTTTTATGGTAAATCTTTAATGTTTATGGTTAGACGTTACAATAATATTCAAAATGACCTAAAAAAATCACACCAAAGGAGACAAAAGAAAGATAAAGAAATATGATTTAGGCTTAATGAAAAATAGTCCAAGGGGAATATGTTTTCTTAAAGATAAAGGAGTATGATTTAGGTATGATGATAAATGGTCCAAGGGGAATAATTTTTCTTAAACAACATTGTTATTCTTGAAAATAATGTGCATTATAACAATGAGAATTAATAAACACATGAATAAGAGTTTGAGTGCCCATTAGATCTTCATTAAAATGTAATCAATATCGAATTTATGTTAAGGTTAATAAGATAGGAGAATAATTCAATTATACCTACAACATATCTTGGTTAAGCAGAACAAAGTATACCAAAACAAATCCCAGGGAGTGGTCCAATACTATATCATGATCACACCTTTAAGCATACATTACATAGTACCTCTCCCAACATCACATGACCCAATGTTTATGTAGTTAATTCTCATTTTTGTAGACTTCAAAGATGTTATAAGTACTCAAAGGAAATCTTCAATTGTTTTAGAATAAAATGAAGCAACAAGAGGATTAAAATATTCAATTACAAACTAAACTCCCAAAACTAGATAAAGGGAGCAACTTGATTCCATAACTTGAATTAATTATTAATAGTTCACATTAATCATCTTAGGAAAAGACCTACCTTGAAATATCCCATAAATTAAACAGTATATTTCTATATCATGCCTAACATAATGTACTTATAATATGTTTTTATAACAAACTATATATAAGATAATGAACACTTAATAAAATAACAAATTTAAATATAAATATCTTTCAAAAATATTTTGTATAAATGAAATCACTATATTATTTAACTTAATCTTAGTCATATCACATATTTATTATTTCTTTTAGTAAAACATCTTCATCTCTTATCTTCTTTCATTTTTCTAAATAAAACTCCATTTTTAAGATGGACGAATTTAAGTCAAATCTACCACTTTAAAAATGAAGAAAACCACTCAAAATTCCTTCTTTAATATTAAAAAAACCTCATACATACATTTATGCATATTATCCAATAACAATAATTATCTTTACACTTTTCTCCCCCTATAAAATAAAAATAGATACACATAAATAATATAATATTGTTTTACTTTCAAATATAGAATCGTCATTAATTACACTATAAGGCATCACTATTTTAAAAAAAATATCCTATGTGCATCGTGTCATAACCTGAAACCGTTAGATTATATGTTAGACGATTAAAACATATTCAGTCGTTGGATGAAAAGGAAAAGGTAGTTGCAAATATTTATTTTACAATGTAGATATGATAGCTCATTAGTTACTGGAGGGTTTATATGGCTTCTTCTTGTCCGTTTAGAGTCGCTCGGCCATTCAGAATTCCCTGCGCTACGATCTGCTTGCAAGATGGATCGAAACAGATGCTTCTGCAACGACTCCTGAATGTGGCATGGTTTCAAAGAAATTGGGTGCAGAATATTATGCTATGTATATTGGGCACTTATATTCATTCCCACTCTCCCAGCACCTACATATGTAGATGCCTAGCGCTTGAGTTAACCCCAGAAACAGAGTTCATAAATATAGAAACATAATCTTTATGGAGATCTAGAAGATAGTGAAGAAGGACCTTCCTGACTTCATAAAATTATTCGTCGATGACTCCATCTCACGTTATGATTACCTAGTGACGCCCTCGTCAGAATAATGTCATTTCAGGGCTCCACATCGAAAGGCACCATCATTGATGTCGCCAAGGGCATATGGTTTCACCTCTCCCTACCAGATGTCGTACCCCACGGCCAGAAATTGTCGCTTCTTTTCTACTTCCACGGGGGTGGGTTCTTCTTCGGTTCCACTGCCTAGGAAAACTATCACTCATTTGTGATCAGCCTCACCAGCAAGGCTGGGGTGCTGTTAATATCTGTAGAATATCGTCTGTTGCTTGAGCATCGCCTCCATGCTGCCTACGATCATTGCTACCATGCGGTCGAATAGGTTTCCCTCGGCGGTGGTGAGGCGGAGCCCTGGCTGGATTCATACGCCAATTACTCGTTGTGTTTCATGGTTGGGGATAGCACTGGTGGCAATATCGTTCATGTAGTTGGGTCGAGAACTATGGGTCAAAACTTGGGGTCTTTGAATATTAGAGGAATTATTGTTATCCATCCCTATTTTGAAAGTGACAAGAGAATAAAATGCAAGAAGGTGGCCTCTCAGGTCGACTCTTCTGCGATGGAATTAAATGACCTATTCTGGACTTTGGCCCTCCCCGCAGGTTTTGACCGTGACCATCCAGCTTGTAATCCCCAAGGTCCTGGATCTCCTGTCTTCACAACGTTCTACTACCTCCCTTTTTGGTGGCTGTGGCAAGATTGGATTTGCTTAAAATGCACAGATTACTGTACTACGAGTTGCTGTAGAGCTGCAGGAAGGAAGCAGAACTTTATATTCTTCATATACTGAACCTCTTTATTTTTTGTTTAATAAGTATTCAAATATTTCTTTGGACACATATATATTTTATGAGTCGATAGTTTCTGATAATTTTCAGTCTCTTTCTACATAACATACATAAATGTATCATACATCTAAACAATATACTGATCTATCTTTCTTTAATAGAAATCTAGTATTTTTTCTTCTGAGAAATAGTTGTTTGAATCCTAGCCTATATCAGTTCTCCTTTTTCTACTCTATTTTTTTGATCATGTTACAGATGTGGATCACTTAGTTTTCTGGAAAATAATTTTAGGCAGCGAGTTTCCCTATATTTTCCTACAGTCATATTATCATTAGTTGTTACAGGGATGTGAGGAAATAGCTCCTCTAGAATATGTTTCCTTCCATCTGTTCTATTCTGCTTTATTTTTTTCCATCTTGAAGAGCAGTTCGACGATCTCATGTCCCTTATTGGTTTATAAAAATGGTTCTTTTATGGAAAATCTATGAGAAGAAATTTGATAATTTAGCTTTCAATGGGAGAAGATATAGAAAACCACCACTTTGTCCATGCTCAGAAGTTTTGGATATTCTCAAGCTACATTTCAATTGCTATTATATGGATTTTTTGAGGGTTTATTCAGTTTCTTACTGTTATAGTTTTGCTTATAAGATTTGTAAATTGATTTTATCTTATCAGATAAATTCTAATCTACTTTAATTTGTATTTTATTTCTGTTTTATTTTTAATTGTGTATTAATATGGACCTTGTTAGGCATGGGGGTGACTCTTATGATAGAACAAAGGATAAAAATGGGGATCAGAAGGTCATGACTTTGCCATCTCATCTCTTGTAATAATTTTACAGGTCTATAAAAGAAACTGAGATTTGGAAAATAATGATTTATTTATTTTTTGTTTATTTCTTTTTTGGATGCAGACACTTCGAAGGCTTGCTCAAAATCGTGAGGCTGCAAGAAAAATTCGATTGAGAAAAAAGCTGAGTATCTACTTTATTTAATCTTCAAAATATCTTATTTCATCATTAAAATGTTTCTTAGGGCACATTTGCAACGTTAACAAACTTGTCGCATATATTAGTATGAATAGGAGCCAATCAAAGTTAAAACAACACTTGTGTCTTATCTTGTGTCGAAATTATTTTTATTGATTCATTATCTCATTATAACTGTAGGTTTTACAGTTGAGCACAAACCCCCTTTTCCTTTAGAAATGTAGACATGCTGCTAGATATTTGGTGGAAGAGAACATAGTCTTATCTAACTCTCTTCTTTCTTAACAACACTAGAAAGCTTTGTTGAATTCTAGCAACAGAATGTTCCTGGGATTATTTCACATGACCAAAAAAAATGTAATAGCTATATCTACATAATTGTTAAAATATATGACTAGAATGCTCTCCAAAAATCAACCAGATATAAATTAGATCATTTGTCAAACCTAAAATGCAGTATTCATTGTTGGTTTACTGTTGGATTTACAAATATTTTCCAAAATTAGTGGCACCAAGAGAATCAAGGTGATCTTACAACCTGGGTGGAAGAGATGTGTCATGTATGTATATGCTAGGTGAAGGAGATGTGTCACTTATGCATGTCCAGGTGGAAGATATGTTACACCTATATTTGTAACATGGGTGAGAGGTTTTTACCATTCTTTTTAAATCTCTCTCAATGTCTAATATATCTGGGGTTAATATGGATCTATATCACAAGCAGGATTTGAACGGGGTTGGAGAGGATAACAACTTCTTGTATTAATCACATTAGCTAGACCCCAATTGACAGCCTTGTCTCTCTTTGTAGCGTGCATGTGTTAATTGTTTTGGGTAGCTAACAGTATTAAGTTTGGCACATTCTGACATAAAAATTGTACTATTGTTAAAGGATTTTTCTTTTGGCTGCAATTTTTTTTCCATCCAGAATGAATGTTGTAGTTTTATGGAAAAACACAAGTCAGTTTTGTCTTTTTCATTATACCATGTCTTCTGATGACATGATAATCACAAATTTTGTGCAACTAAGTTTATGATTTATTTCAACCTTCTCAGGAGCTCTAGCATTTGATATGGAGTATGCTCATTGGTTGGATGAGCATCATCGACAGATAAATGATCTGAGGTCAGTAGTGAAATCACATGTGGGGGACATTGAGCTGCGCACGCTGGTTGAAGGTTTCATGGGACATTACGATGAAATTTTTCATTTGAAGAGTGTAGTTGCAAAAGCTAATGTCTTTCATCTGGTCTCAGGAATTTGGAATACACCTACATAAAGATGATTTATGTGGATGGGAGGATTCCATCCTTCTGAACTTCTGAAGGTATGTTCCGAAACTATAAACTAAAGGTAATTTTTTTACAAATAATGGGTGCTTTTTACATGCATTTCATGCTTGCATTTGTATACCAGGAATATTTCAAGTTTCTGAATGAGGGATTTTATTAGAGAATACATAAGTTATAACCATTAATCTTTCTGAAGGTTGTATGAGGTATATTACATTGCTCCAATAAAATTTTCATTGTGTATATGCAGATACTTTTCACTCCTCTGGAATCATTAACAGAGCACCAGTTTATGGGAATTAATAATTTGGAACATTCATCACAACAGGCAGAAGATGCCTTATCACAGGGGATGGATTCCACTTGGAACTTTTGGAAATGTAGCGAACTATATGGGATAAATGGCCATGGCCATGGGAAAACTAGGCACCCTTGAAGGTTTTGTTCACCAAGTACTTTGGCAAACATCTTCCGTCAGATCTTATAATTTTCTATGTGAAATACTATCTTCCATACTTTTTTCTTCACTCTGACCAGGTTTTTAAATTTTGAGTTTTGTTGTGTAACTGTTTACTTGATATATGCTTCTGTAATATTAACTAAATTCTCTTTTATTAACTTATTTTTCATTTAGCAAGCTGACAATTTGCAGCAAAAAACACTAGAAAATGCATAGGATTTTGACAACTCACCAAGCAACGTGTGTGGTTCCTGCTATCAGTGATTACTTTTCTCGTCTACGTGCCCTTAGATCTCTATGGATTTCACGCCCCATAGATTAAATTTTTAGGAATCACATGCTTTGATATGTACCACGTTACAACCCTAGTTAATGGGCATAACCACATCTATGAGAAATCCTGAAAGAGTTTCTCCATCTCTGACAAGATGGAGTTGATGAGGGGTTGCTAGGGTGGATGTATTGAAGATGAAATCAGAATACATGCTTCGAACCATGCAGAGGTTTGGATTTTCCCCTTAGTATTTTGAAATAAATCTTGTACAATGATTGAAATGTTGTTAAATCATTGTTGTGGGAGGAAGTCTAGAATCACCCTTTGAGAATCCAGTTGTGTCTGGGATAATTCTCAGCCTTTCATATTGAAGAAATTAAGCTAACTATTCCCTTGACATCCAAGATGGGATTTTCAAAGTTGAGTAGGCTTTTTTTCTTTGAATTAGCTAAATAGGAATGTAAAGTATTTAGAAGTAATTATCCAGTATAATCACACAAGCTTGGATCTCAGTGAACAATAATTTTTTTCTGTGGTTTCAAATGTAACATAATAGCCAAGTTGACAGTTTTTCGTCTATTAGCATATATCATTTGTTTGGATGCAGTAATCAAGTAATATTTTGATCTCTTATGTAGGGAAGAAATACTTCCCTTGTTTGTGAGGTATGAGAAAAATATCGATTCCTACTTGCTCAATGATGAATACGGTGTGATATTTAGCTACTCTTTGTATTTTTATTCATTGAATCTCCCACTGTTGGGACATTAGTATGGCATTAATTGGAAATGGTTTAGGAGATTATGTTTTGTTGAGTAAACCTGGATACTGGGTTTACAATTTGAAGTTCTACTCTGCTCTTCAAGAAAAATTCATTTGATGGCTAAAAACTTAAAATTCATTTATTTTACAGTTATAAGAATGCCAGGACCTTTCCTTTTCTTAGGTAATATTAGGACCTTACCTACATTCAGGTAAGGTCAGGATCATACTTTTTATATGCATACAAAGGTAAGTGAAAGCTCGTGTTGCTATATGTGTATATTTGAGGGATAAATTTTGAACTGCATGTTAATAAAAACTTTTACCAACAAACTTTACCTACCTTTGATGGAAAAACTACAGTGAAGTTTTAAGGCAACTGTATACTGTAGTTCATGTCCAAAAGAGAGTTTGTGATCAAGTTTCCAGGAAGTTAAAAACCTTATTTCTTTGAGGGAATGTGGATGTTGTGTTTAACCTTGCATTCTCATATAAAATTATAGCTTGACAGAAATATAGAGAAGAAAATGGCATTTGTGAGACAAAGTTTCATATTTTTGAGAACTTTTTGCTATCCTGGGTGTAAGAAAACCTAAGCGCGCATTTATAATAATTTCTGACCATGGATAAATATCATACTTCCAAAAATGACCTCTAGAGAATCATACATTTTGAGTGACATGGTTTTTATGTACTGTTATCTGCTTGATTGAAGAAGTGGATTTACTCCAAGCAGAAATTTTTCCGTAGACAAAAACTTTCTTGGAAATGGAAGTGCACAATATTGTGATGTGGTGAATTAGCCTACAATTGAAGGTAGTAGTTAATACTTGGTGGAGTGATTCCATGTCAGTTGCCACATACACACACACACTTGAGGTTGCAGATATTATTTGGGATCATATATGAGGTTGAAGAGATTAAATGGGACTGCTGGATTTAAATGTAAAGGAAGTTTTATCCTTTCACCAGGAGATTGGGAATGTTGAATACCCATTGTCTGTGCTACCCTGCACGCCAGACCAGATTGCATAGTCACTTCTTTGAACCTTGTATATGATTGACTTTCCATGAACTATTAACTGTTATTTTCAATTTGATTATTGCACACACAGACATGATTATGTAAACCCCTTTTATTCACAATGATTTTTTTTTCCCTGTTGAAAAAAAAGCTGGAGAAATAATTAGAGCACTTCCTTAATCTTCCATTATAAAAAATATCAACATATAATCTAAGTACATTAAGACATAGGCATCAGGGTATAAACAATATCAACATATAATCTAAGTACATTCAGACATAGGCATCAGGGTTTATAACCCATAAACATACACACAATATTTTTTTTTCATCCAATCCGGATTGGAAAGACATATAATGATAGTTATAGTAGTCAGATATCCTTTAGTCTTTACATGTACATACTATATTTGTGAATTGGGACCAGAACAACCTTTGTTTTGAATTTTCTTGGCTGGACAGAAACACAAATTATAGATTTAATTACAACTAAATTTATAAATGGTGAATGGTCTTCTTTAAATGAATGAACAACCACCAATAAAAGTGCGTGGAATTATAGTGGTTCCGACTGCGAGCGTGGAAGAATATTTTTAAAAACTAGATTTGAATGCCTTATTATCAAAATAAAAATTGGGATAGGGCACAATCTTTTCCTTCCTTTACTAAAATTGACCAAAATCACTACAGATATCTTGCTTAGCAACTATTGGATCTCTTTAAGAATTGTTAGAATATGTAATTCCTAATTGTCATTGCACGGTGTGGGTATTGGTGATGCTTCGTTTCTGGACGATGAAAACACCTTGCAGCTTTGGAGATGTGATGTGGCGCCAATTTCTGATTCAGCTTATTTAATTCGAGTTGAGATAATGCCCACAAATTTTTTAAACTTGCGTGCGTTTGTGGAATCCACTAGGTCAAAGAAAAATCAATGTGTAAATTCCAGAGTTGTCCCGTGCTGCTTTAACCATTTAACCACTTATTTGCATTTGGTTTTCTACGTTGTCCCGTGCCACGGACAAGCCATGCAGAATGCCAAATTTGGGTAATTTTGTATACTTGTAGCAATGAGAGTGTTGTGAAGGCTGATTGAGGCCGAATGTGAAGGCCAAATTGATGCTCAGAGGTCGTGATATGGCCGACGCTATTAATCTTGTTTGTGGGAAAAATCAAAATTGTTGTGAGCGTGGAGTCGAATACAGTACAGGGTGTTGCTGTATATTTTTTTGTTGTATGGCGAGAGGGTGGGAGAAGCCACTGAGAAGGGCTAAGTCCTCAAATGATGGTTTCAATATGCTATCAGCACAGGTGTTAGAGTGGTGGATTCACAAATATTTCCAGGAAAGGATTCAATGGTGCTCAAACCTGGTGGTGAATTTGATGGCAATGCTGCCATGTCAGAGAAGCGAGTGTTTACTCTGTGGTGCTACTGAGCACAGATTTTGACCCTGTTTGAATGATTGTGCAGTTAAGATATTGCAGCCGTGGTTGGTGCTATTGTCTTAATGCACAAAAATCACAGTAATATTTAGATTTTGGAATGTGCTTTTATTTTTATTTTATATTTCTTTGAAGGGAATATGTATTAGAATTTTGTATACATATTGAGATTCGCGACCTCAATATGAAGTCATTTTTTTAGAATTTGCGACTCTAACTAATGACAGGTAAAACATGGAGATTCAGGACCAGTATATCCAAAACTCAAAAGTACAAAATCTATGACAAAAATATTCAAGAAAGAAAGCACTGGTGTGTTCTAGCATATGAATGGTATGGTGAGCTGCAAAGGAGGATGGACAATCAAGTTTGTGTAAGTTTGTTTTGTGTGAGTTTCTTGGAATACACTTAATAGCATGTTGTATTATGAGTCACACATTCTAATTGTAAGCAAGTCTAGGATGTTTTTTGTGGTGGTCTTTGTATAGTATGTACCTGATAACTTCCAGAGTTGGAGTTGTGTTGTAAGCCTTGTAAGGCATGTGTATGCCCGTAAATTTCGTGGTAATCTCAAAACCACTTTGTAATTACAGGTTCGTGGTCATCCAGAAACCATTTTACAGTGTTGGTTTGTGGATAGCCAAAAACCACGTGTAACAGTGAAGTGGAATAGAAATAGGTCTGTGCTAGTGTTCGCCCACTGATGAAGAGATCCGGTGAAAGGTCGTCGATGAAGAAATATGGTGCAAGGTTGTCTATGAATAAATCCGGTGCAAGGTCGCTGATGAAGAGATCTGGTGAAAGGTCACCGACGAAGAGATCCAGTGAAAGGTCGTCGATGAAGGGATGCGGTAAAATTTTGCCGAAGAGATCTAAGACAAATCTACTTCCAGTGAGAGTTCACCGATGAAGAAAGAGCATGGTTACGGGTCATCCAATAAAACCCACGTTGGAGGGGGATCTATAGATACAAGTACATGTATGTAGTGATAACGGTTGACTGAACCATGTATGCGAAGGACATCCTACGAGACTAGATGTTGCAGCGGTTAGCACCCATGCATTTTGGTGGATGGTTGCTCCTCTATATGGAGGACGACATATCCTTTTCTTATGTTTGACCACAACTAGACTTTGCAGACCAGCATGCCAAAGTAAAAAATGAAGATGCCAAAGACTCAAAGTACAAAGCCAAAGTAGTGGTGTGTTCTAGCATATGAATGATGTAGTAAAATTTTGTTTATGTTTGTAGAATAGACTCATGGCCATGGTAGAGTATGAGTCACAATTTGTAATTAGAGAAAATCTACATGACATTTATTGTTTGTACGTGTTGTAAGACCCAGAGAGGCATGCATACCCCTTTGTTATATGTTTCCTCTGTCAGAGATTTTTAACATCCTGGAAGAGTGTCATGCGGGATGGATACACTTGGGTGGGCCATATTGGTTTTAGACTCCATAAGGTGAAATTTATATCTAAGGGGAGTTCATGGAGAGATTGGATGAACCATGTATGTGAAGGAATTACCAGTAGACTGGCAATTGGAGTGGTTGGGAACCCATGCATTCCGGTAGATGGTTGTTCCTTTATATGGACATCGAAAATTGCATGAACAAGATACAAAGTGTAATTACCAGACATGCCCAGATGTCAATTTTGCAGATGGATATTGAGACAAGTAGTCATCAAGGGGGTGCGTTGGAATATGTATTTCCTAGTTGTCTTTAGTTGTGACTTTCTATGTATGGAGTCTATTCCTATTCCATAGGAGTTAGATAAATCTAGGTTCCTAGTTTGGTGTGAGGTTGAGATATTCTCTCAACCAACTTATTGTGCGTCCAAGATAGTTTCCCTATCTTGAGACAATACTTCATGTATATATGTAACTCTATTTAATTAATATAATATAGTGTGCATAGTGTGTATTTCAGTTTTCATCTAGAATCTTACGACATTTTTTTTACAACATCTAGTGATTGATATAATTGCTAATAGATACACATAAATAATATAATATTGTTTTACTGTCAAATATAAAATCTTCATTAAATAATATACTCATATTTACAATAATTATCTCTCATTTTACAATAATTATCTCTCATATTTATCATCGCTATTTCATGAAATGTGAGATTAATATTTATTATGTTATTTTAAATATTATTATTAATAAATAACCATGACTCATGGTGGCTCGATTAAATCCTTTATAAAAGGACACGGTTTGTGGATGAACATATCTTGCAATGTATTATAACGAGGAGGTGGAGGTGATAATTTTATATATTAAGTGGTTGGATTAACTTTGACATGGAACCAATAATTCACATATGATCATATTAATCCCAATCAAATATAAACTTTACTTTGTAATTGTAATGTTATTATACCAATTCTGGTTTGAGCAAATGTGTAAACTTTACTTTGTAATTGTAATATTATTATATCAATTATTGTTTGAGAAAATGTGCTATGACTAGGTATGCCAACTTTATTTCTCATATATGTAAAATGTTAATTTACAAGTTGTTGTCTAAGGAGATAGAAATAGAAATAGTAATATTGAAAATGTATTCTTATAATTTTATAAAGAGTGATATTTCTGTATACGCGTTTTAATAAAATATTATTTCATTTCTTTACATTTTCTATACATCTCATTATATATAGAATTTATGATTTATGGAAATTATATTTATTTTAAAGTTAATATTGTTTTTCTCTCATGTTTCTATGCTTACGATATTGTTTGCATAGTTTACAATACTCTTAATTTAAGAGTTGAGTTTTATTTAAATATTTGTAATATATTCTAAAATGTTAAATTATAGTTTTAAATTAGTTAATTTATTAGATATAAGTTTAAGCAATTTTTTTGAATAATTATTAGTCAACTGTATTTTTAAATATATAAATAGATATTTTGAAAAATCTTTATGTTATTTATTTCCATATTTCTATTTTCTGTTGTAAAGGCGTATCTATTTGAAAACAACTTTCCTAAATTGCTACAAGTACCATTGTGAGCCCTTGATTCTAATGTTAGACGATTCAAATCATCTCAACCTTTGGATCGATTACTGTTATTAATTAGTTATGAAATAAAGATAACTATTTTACAAATTTTGTCAGCTCTTCCAGAGCAACGATTACATCGGCTTTCCAATAAATCAAACCCTCGCTTTCACGCTCCATGCGGCCTGTAATATCAACGCTTCACCCCAATATTGCCCAGGTATTGGGTGTCTTTCTTTTGTAGATCTTTGTAAGGTTTGAAATCCTTCTTTCGTGGATCTTTGCAAGATTTAAAATCTTGAATGACATGTGCTAAACATTTTTTTCCAAAATTTAATGTGGTCATGTAGATGTTTCTTTTATAACTGTGGCTGCACATGCTCCTCAAAGCCCAGGTATCACAATTTTATGCTTCGTCTTAGTTTATATTCTTGAGAATTTATCTGACATAATCTTTTGTGCAGACATGTGAGGGTGCAGAATTTTGTTTGCTTAAGCTCAAATTCTTGAAAACTTATTCCATATTTTCTTTTAAAACTGGGGTTTGAGAGTGCTGGTTTTGTGTCATTCCAACATTTCTCTGCTAAAACCTACATCTATGTTGATAACAGAGGAAATCGTTTGCTTTTAGTTTAAATTCTTGAAATTTATTTCTTAAGACGTCTTATATGCTCTGAAAAAACAAGAACACCGCAGAGTTTAAAATCTTGAACGACATGTGCTAAACATTTTTCTCCAAAATTTAATGTGGTTGTGCATATGTTTCTTTTATAACTGTAGTTGCCCATGCTCCTCAAATCCTAGGTATCGCAATTTTATGCTTCTTCTCAGTTTATATTCTTGAGAATTTATCTGACATGCTCTTTTGTGCAGACATGTGAGGGTGCAGAATTTTGTTCACTTAAGCACAAATTCTTGAAAACTTATTCCATATTTTCTTTTAAAACCAGGGTTTGAGAGTGTTGGTTTTATGTCATTCCAAAATTTCTTTGCTAAAACCTACGTCTATGTTGAGAACAGAGGAAATCGTTTACTTTTAGTTTAAATTCTTGGAAATTTATTTCTTAAGACATCTTATATGCTCTGAAAAAACAAGAGCGCGACAAAGTTTAAAATCTTGAACGACATGTGCTAAACATTTTTTTCTAAAATTTAATGTGGGTGTGCAGATGTTTCTTTTATAACTGTGGCTGCCCATGCTCCTCAAAGCCCAGGTATCACAATTTTATGCTTCGTCTCAATTTATATTCTTGACAATGTATCTGACATGCTCTTTTGTGTAGATATGTGAGGGTGCAGAATTTCGTTCGCTTAAGCTCAAATTATTGAAAATTTATTCCATATTTTCTTTTAAAACCTAGGTTTGAGAGTGATGGTTTTGTGTCATTCCAACATTTCTCTGCTAAAACCTACATCTATGTTGAGAACAGAGGAAATCTTTTGCTTTTAGTTTAAATTCTTGAAATTTATTTCTTAAGACGTCTTATATACTCTGAAAAAACAAGAGTGCGACAGAGTTTAAAACCTTGAACGACATATGCTAAATTTTTTTTTCCAAAATTTAATGTGGCCGTGCAGATGTTTCTTTTATAACGGCGACTGCCCATGCTCCTTAGAGCCCAGGTATCACAATTTTATGCTTCGTCTCAATTTATATTCTTGAGAATTTATCTGACATGCTCTTTTGTGCAGACATGTGAGGGTGCAGAATTTTGTTCGCTTAAGCTCAAATTCTTGAAAACTTATTCCATATTTTCTTTTAAAACCGGGGTATGAGAGTGCTGGTTTTGTGTCATTCCAACATTTCTCTGCTAAAACCTACATCTGTGTTGAGAACAGAGGAATTCATTTGCTTTTAGTTTAAATTCTTGAAAATTTATTCCTTAAGATGTCTTATATGCTCTGAAAAAACAAGAGCGCGACAGAGTTTAAAATCTTGAACGACATGTGCTATACATTTTTTTCCAAAATTTAATGTGGCCGTGCAGATGTTTATTTTATAACTGCGGCTGCCCATGCTCCTCAAAGCCTAGCTATCGCAATTTTATGCTTCGTCCCAGTTTATATTCTTGAGAATTTATCTGACATGCTCTTTTGTGTAGACATGTGAGGGTGCAGAATTTCGTTCACTTAAGCTCAAATTCTTGAAAAGTTATTCCATATTTTCTTTTAAAACTGGGGTTTGAGAGTGTTGGTTTTGTGTCATTCCAACATTTCTCTGCTAAAACCTATGTCTATGTTGAGAAAAGAGGAAATCGTTTGATTTTAGTTTAAATTCTTGAAAATTTATTTCTTAAGACGTCTTATATGCTCTGAAAAAACAGGAGCGTGAAAAAGTTTAAAATCATGAACGACATGTGCTAAATTTTTTGTTTCTAAAATTTAATGTGGTTGTGCAGATGTTTCTTTTATAACTGCGGCTGCCCATGCTCCTCAAGCCCAGGTATCGCAATTTTATGCTTCGTCTCAGTTTATATTCTTGAGAATTTATCTAACATGCTCTTTTGTGCAGACATGTGAGGGTGCAAAATTTCGTTCGCTTAAGCTCAAATTATTGAAAAATTATTCCATATTTTATTTTAAAACTGGGGTTTGAGAGTGCTGGTTTTGTGTCATTCCAACATTTCTTTGCTAAAACCTACGTCTATGTTGAGAATAGAGGAAATCATTTGCTTTTAGTTTAAATTCTTAGAAATTTATTTCTTAAGACGTCTTATATGCTCTGAAAAAACAAGAGCGCGACAAAGTTTAAAATCTTGAACGACATGTGCTAAACATTTTTTTCCAAAATTTAATGTGGTTGTGCAGATGTTTCTTTTATAACTGTGGCTGACCATGCTCCTCAAAGCCCAGGTATCGCAATTTTATGGTTCGTCTCAGTCTTTATTCTTGAGAATTTATCTGACATGCTCTTTTGTGTAGATATGTGAGGGTGCAAAATTTCGTTCGCTTAAGCTCAAATTATTGAAAACTTATTCCATATTTTCTTTTAAAACTGGGGTTTGAGAGTGATGGTTTTGTGTCATTCCAACATTTCTCTGCTAAAACCTACGTCTATGTTGAGAACAGAGGAAATCATTTGATTTTAGTTTAAATTCTTGAAATTTATTTCTTAAGACGTCTTATATACTCTGAAAAAACAAGAGTGCGACAGAGTTTAAAATCTTGAACGACATATGCTAATTTTTTTTTCCAAAATTTAATGTGGCCGTGCAGATGTTTCTTTTATAACTGCGGCTGCCCATGCTCCTTAGAGCCCAAGTATCACAATTTTATGCTTCGTCTCAGTTTATATTCTTGAGAATTTATCTGACATGCTCTTTTGTGCAGACATGTGAGGGTGCAGAATTTTTTTCGCTTAAGCTCAAGTTCTTGAAAACTTATTCCATATTTTATTTTAAAACCGGGGTTTGAGAGTGCTGGTTTTGTGTCATTCCAACATTTCTCTGCTAAAAACTACATCTATGTTGAGAACAGAGGAAATAGTTTGCTTTTAGTTTAAATTATTGAAAATTTATTCCTTAAGACGTATTATATGCTCTAAAAAAGCAAGAGCGCGACAGAGTTTAAAATCTTGAACGACATGTGGTAAACATTTTTTTCCAAAATTTAATGTGGCCGTGCAGATGTTTATTTTATAACTGCGGCTGCCCATGCTCCTCAAAGCCTAGCTATCACAATTTTATGCTTCGTCCCCGTTTATATTCTTGAGAATTTATCTGACATGCCCTTTTGTGTAGACATGTGAGGGTGCAGAATTTCGTTCACTTAAGCTCAAATTCTTGAAAACTTATTCCATATTTTCTTTTAAAACTGGGGTTTGAGAGTGCTGGTTTTGTGTCATTCCAACATTTCTCTGCTAAAAGCTACGTCTATGTTGAGAATAGAGGAAATCGTTTGCTTTTAGTTTAAATTCTTGAAAATTTATTTCTTAAGACGTCTTATATGCTCTGAAAAAACAAGAGCGCGACAAAGTTAAAATCTTGAATGACATGTGCTTAACATTTTTTTTCCAAAATTTAATGTGGTTGTGCAGATGTTTCTTTTATAACTGCGGCTGCCCATGCTCCTCAAAGCCCAGGTATCACAATTTTATGCTTCGTCTCAGTTTATATTCTTGAGAATTTATCTAACATGCTCTTTTGTGAAGACATGTGAGGGTGCAAAATTTCGTTCACTTAAGCTCAAATTATTGAAAACTTATTCCATATTTTCTTTTAAAACTAGGGTTTGAGAGTGCTGCTTTTGTGTCATTCCAACATTTCTTTGCTAAAACCTACGTCTATGTTGAGAACAGAGGAAATCGTTTGCTTTTATTTTAAATTCTTGGAAATTTATTTCTTAAGACATCTTATATGCTCTGAAAAAACAAGAGCACGACAAAGTTTAAAATCTTGAACGACATGTGCTAAACATTTTTTTCCAAAATTTAATGTGGCTGTGCAGATGTTTCTTTTATAACTGTGGCTGCCCATGCTCCTCAAAGCCCAGGTATCGCAATTTTATGGTTTGTCTCAGTTTATATTCTTGAGAATTTATCTGACATGCTCTTTTGTGTAGATATGTGAGGGTGCATAATTTCATTCGCTTAAGCTCAAATTATTGAAAACTTATTCCATATTTTCTTTTAAAACCGAGGTTTGAGAGTGATGGTTTTGTGTCATTCCAACATTTCTCTGCTAAAACCTACGTCTATGTTGAGAACCGAGGAAATCATTTTCTTTCAGTTTAAATTCTTGAAATTTATTTCTTAAGACGTCTTATATACTCTGAAAAAACAAGAGTTCAACAGAGTTTGAAATCTTGAACGACATATGCTAATTTTTTTTTTCCAAAATTTAATGTGGCCGTGCAGATGTTTCTTTTATAACTGTGGCTTCCCATGCTCCTTAGAGCCTAGGTATCACAATTTTATGCTTCGTCTCAGTTTATATTCTTGATAATTTATCTGACATGCTCTTTTGTGCAGACATGTGAGGGTGCAGAATTTCGTTCGCTTAAGCTCAAATTATTGAAAACTTATTCCATATTTTCTTTTAAAACCGTGGTTTGAGAGTGCTGGTTTTGTGTCATTCCAACATTTCTCTGCTAAAACCTACGTCTGTGTTGAGAACAGAGGAAATCGTTTGCTTTTAGTTTAAATTCTTGAAAATTTATTCCTTAAGACATCTTATATGCTCTGAAAAAACAAGAGCATTCAGAGTTTCTTCATTTTAATTTAATTTCTTCAACATTTATCTGGTACTTTTTCAACATTTATCCAACACTTTTCTTTCAGAATCTACCTTTACGTTGAGAAAAATGAAAGGAGGTATATGTTCGTTCTTTACAGTTTAATTTCCTACTTATTTATGGAATGATTAACTTCAATTATTTAGAAGCAAAATAACGAGAAGAAAATATAAACACATAGCAGAAGCACACATTACTAGTCAAACTCTATGTTAAGGATATCTACGCTAGATAAATTGTTAGATCAAGGATTCTGTCCCCAGAACCTTGCGTGTAGAAGGGAATTGAAAATTGAAGACACTATAGGGTAAAGAATAGTAGATATCATTCCTGTAATTTTGGGCTAGTAGGATAGTAGGTGATGTAGCTTAGTAATTTTAAGGTTTTATCTCAGTTTAACCCATCAACGAAGCCTCTGTAATGCGAAACAATTCAAACAAAGCAGCGGTTAGCACACTAACATGGGTAAATGAGAAAATGAAAAATTATAATATATTGGAAACAAAAATGACTAAACCCATAACTAATTATCATAGTTGAAGCTAAATTTTACCTGGGTTAATTATGTATTCATCGTGATTTAAAGGGAACTGCTGAGTTGAAAAGGGATGCCACTAGGTGCCATTCATTCTGAGGTATCATGGCATCTACGAAAGAGATTCAAATCAAATCGAAACTATGGTGAAGGGATATGAACGTCGATAGGATAACCAGAATTCTCCGCATTTCCTCCATTTTGACATAGTTTATCTCAAGGACTCTGCTGTAAAGCCTTCACCATAATAATGCTGAAAAATGAACATCAGGGCACCGAATGCAAGGAACAATCCCAAAAACAAAGTTAGAGTTTGAAAAACAATTTTCCACTATTTTATTGCCTCACTCAATCTAAACCCTTCGGGAAAAATTGATGTGATGCCTCAGTGAGACCCATGTGATAGACAGGTGGGTATGAATAAATGTCAAAATGATATTGTTTGTATAGCTACCAATGGTACCTACCTTTATACACAAATACTGAGAAAATTCTGCTAGCTGGAGCACATTATCATGTTGAAAGCAAATAGATAATAAGAACTAATACAACCATTACGAAGCCCATTATATTGTGGTAATTCCATATGTTACAGGTATTCATATAACCTTTAGACCAGAGGGTTAGCGTATGTGCCCAAATGTTACCACGAAACATTTTTTACTCACATGTTACCAAGCCTAGATAAGGGATAAGGTGACGGGTTAAAAGCCTAGAAATTAAAATTATGAACATAAATCAATACTTAGAGATGACCATGGTGAAGTGGTTTAAGTACATGTTGTATAAGGTAACTATGTATAAAAATTTACATAAATTGTTCGATGGTGTAACCCTTTCATCGTTGTGTGGCAAGTATTAAAAAAACCAAAAAACAATTGTAGTATTGAGGAGGTCTGTATTTTTTGTGTTTTTTTCTTAATGTGTCATTTTTTTGACTCGTAAAATCTTGATTTCAGAATCGATGGATATCAATTATTTTTGTGTAGCCAGATCATCATCAAATTTTGAGGAGAATGTAATTTTTTTCTTAAATATATTTCTTCTCAAAAGTATAAACTTATTAAAAGAGCCTGTAAATGGTACTTGGAATGTGTATCAATGAACTTAGCCTCTGTGCTAGCAATTAAAATATCACATGCCAATGCAATTTCAAAGTTAGCAGTGACAGCATATCCATTTATGGCCCCTATAATAGGCTTCTGACACTATTCCACTCTAACTCCTTCACCACCTTAAAACTCAACTTCATCAATGCTTGGACAATGGCCTTCCAACATATCCACAAATTATATTATGAGTATTCTTGGAAGGTCTTCTAATGAATTAGGTTCAATGTATTTTTAGAGGATAACTTAGCTTCATAGAACGATATTTGATATGAGCCTCCATATGCATCTAGCTACCAAAGCCTTCCCAAAATGATGCAAATTTTTAAGCTCAAACTCCTTGACCACCTTAAAACTCAACTTCCACTATACTACTATTTCCTTTGTTACTACTTTAGAGCGTTTCCTTTGCAACATATGGTGCAATTGCTAGTTAAGATATTTTCAGCTCTCCTCTATTTGAGTTTGGATGAATATTTTTCTACAAGTTTGAATGCATCTTGATTTTCACTGTCTTGGATGTACTCTGCATGAAGCATTAATATGTATAGCTTTAATAAATTTACCACAAGATTTATTTGTTATACTTATCTAAAATTTTTGACAAGCTTAATCAAAATTAGATAAATATCTAAATAAATGACATCACTTCATTTAGAATTAGGTTTATTTTGTTTATTGGATTAGGGATCCTGAAAATCAAAATCATTAGGAGCTTAAAATTAAGATAATGAATATGGTTTCTTATAGTAAACTTCTATTTATTAAAAATTATTTTAATATTTTATTTTAAATTAAAATAAATTTAAATATTTTTTAATAATAAATATAGTAATTATTTTTAAAAAATAATTATTTATACAATTAATTAATTAATTAATTAATTGCATAACTTATATATATATAAATATTAAATCATGTTTATATATATAATTATATGTATACTTTCTCGAATTTCATTAATAATAGAAAATTTATTTTTATGTATTTTAAATATTTAAAATCATTAAAATTATTAAAAAAATTTATTGAAAAAAATAAATTCAATAAAATATTCAAATGTTGATGTACTAATTTATTTTTTATTAAAAGAGTAAAACATAACTATATTAAAATAGAAACATGATGGAATGAAAATTTAAAATTGGATTATGATAATAGATATTTTATTAAACCAAATAATATTTACGTAAATGAGGTATCACTATTTGAAAACAACTCTCCCCTAACTTCTACTTTGTGTCCATGTTTGAGCCATTGGATCAAATATTAGATGATTAAAAAAATGTTTTAGGCCATTAGATCGAAGTAAATATTTTTATATGTTTTTTATAATTTCATTTTTTTATTTTTAATAAGTTAAATTGAATTTAAGTTTCTTTGATGATAGAGAAAGGTTGTAATGTCATTTAACATTTTGACTATTTCAAATTACACAAAATTAAAAATAGAAGTAAATTAAATAAAAAGATTTAAATAATAAAACAAAATAATGATAAACTATAAATACAACCCATGGTACTGACCCATGGTATTCATGTGGAATGTAGTTAAACAAGCCCCTCAAAAAACATGAAGCAGATGTTGTAATGGGATAACCCATATATATATATATATATATATATATATATATATATATATATATATATATATATATATATATATATATATATTAATAAATATTTATTATATTTTTTTTTTTTGGATTTATAGTAAATAATAATTATGATAATAAATTTTTATTATATTTTCTCTTGGTTTTATTATTAAATAATAATTTTGATAGCTAAGAAATAGTGTAATTATAAAAATATAATTTGGATTTAGTTTAATTTTATTGTAAAATATATTGTCAACAATACAATGGAATGTAACAATACAATGGAATGTGAGATGGTGGAGACTTTAGGCATTATGAGATTTAACATATATATTTTAATAAATCATTAATGATATTTTTTGTACTATTTTCATTTCTTAGGTAATGTCAAGTTTCAACAATGCATTGATATATACATTAAATCAATAATCAAAACTGCATCTAAAGTGAATAATTTTTTTTTATTTTTTTTCAAATATATCAAATTGTTTCATTATGTAGTGTGTTGTACTAGAAAAATTGTCTTCATGTGCTTGCACATTATATGTCACATATGAAAGTCAAACATTATAAGAAATTGTCTTATGGAGTATTTGGTTGGCATTAAATTTTATTAGTTTTGCAAATAGGTTTATTTCAATTTTTTACATAAATTACATATTTATGATCTATGAATCAAATGCATTATTTAGAAATGGGAAAAAGTTGCAAGTTATATTTTATCACTTCTTTAGATTGTGTTTACATGGAACTAGATACTTTGGTCAATAAATTATCAGAAAAATGACTCTAAAGTTTAGGAAGGCTAGATTATTCTACTTGAGTTTAGAAATTGTTTTGTTGTCAACATTCTTTAGTCAACATTTTTTTATTGGATTAGTTTATATGTAATATATGTAAAAATTTTGTTTTAGTTCTAAAGTCTATGATGGAAGCTTATATGGATTAGAAGACTCTTACATACTCAAAATAAAACTATTTTTCTTCTATTCCCTTATACTTTGATTGTATTCTATTAATTTACTCTACAACTCTTACAATCAATCCCCTTCCAACTAAATTTATGCAAAACCATCTCCCATATGACCCACATCTGCAAGTCGTCGGAGTGTGGGGGGCTAGTTATACATGGTCGGCCTTGTGAAATATCACTGGCCTAGCTAGAGTTCGTGTTCCATTGGTAGATCCTCGCTTTGACGCTAGTAGGAGAGTGTGAGGCAATGTTTTGTCTATGTTGATGATGTTACAAAGAGTGGAATATCTTCACCTGTAGTGAGTACAACTGCAAATTTTTAAATCCTCTTTAAACTATATGTGCTTATGTCTTGAAATTATATTTAATTTTTAAATCCTCTTTAATTGATATGTTTGAATCTAATTTATGTTATTATGTTTAGATTTTTATATATGTTAAATTATGTTTAAGATTTGGAGGCCCATAGCAAGACAAAAATTAGGGTGACAATGTAGCATTGATCCCTTCATGGGACGACGCCATAGGCACTATCGTGCTCAAGGATGTTAGGGACCAACATGTATGGATTACACGAGAGCTGGGTACAATCCCTGCTTAGTTGGGTATTAGAAATAACTTGACTTTGATGCTGGAGAGAATCAATCAGTTGATCTAGACCTACCAGAGGGCGGGCCCATATAAAGACCTCCTATAGGCCATACATAGGATTAGGAGGTAGGAGGTTAGAGGCCCAGATACTTTGGAGGTGGTGAAAGTCACCACAAAGGACATTGGTGTGTGTGGGGAGTTGTTTGACATCCCTCTGGGCCATCGTGCTAGACATGCTGGTCTAATTCCATTTAGATATTTTAAAAATGTTGATGTGACCCCTTTTGTTTATGATCGATTCATTGGAGCTTGGGGCTAGTTCCCCCATTGTTGACCAGGTGTCCCTTTACTTTTGTTGGCATGTATATGTTGAGTTTGTGCTGCAAATGATGCCATATTACACTAGCACCAGATTTGAGTTTTATGGACCTAGCAGGGGACGTAGCTATGATGGCCCCATGGATCGTAGGGACCTTGCGCATGAACCAACACCTCTAAGATTGTTGCCACAACTGTATTAGAGTGTGGTATTACTGATGGAGATAGAGGAGTCGTCACAACTTGACGTTGAGACTAGGGATACCATTGCAGATAACATGTGTACCACATTGGCCAGTTCCGAGGTCACATTGCATGGAGAGATGAGCAGACCACCATCATTTCCCCATTACCCACCAGTTCCATTAGTTGATGATTTAGTGCTCGTTTGAAAACAACTCCCCTAACTGCCATTGTGTCCATGTTTGAGCCATTGGATCAAATGTTAGACGATTGAAATGTTTTAGGACATTAGATCAAGTATATATATATAAGTTAGATTGTATTTAGGTTTTGGTGATGATAGAAAGGTGGTAATGTCGTGTTTAACATTTTGACTATGTCAAATTAAACAAAATTAAAAATAAAAGTAAATTAAATAAAAAGATTTAAATAATGTAATGAACATTTTAACTAGGTAAAAATACAATAAAAAATAAAAATAATAAAACAAAATAATGATAAACTATAAATATAGCCCATGGTATTGACCCATGGTATTCATGTGGAATGTAGTTACACAAACCCCTCAAAAAACATGAAGCTGGATGTTGTAATGGGATAACCCATAGATATATATTTATTATATATATATTTTTTTTGTTGGTTTTATAGTAAATAATAATTATGATAATAAATATTTATTATATCATTTATTATGATTATGATATATATTCATTATAATTATGATATATATTTATTATATTATTTTTTATATCATTGATTTGAAAAGCTATTTTACTGTGTATTTATTATTGATTTGAAAACCTATCCAACACAATTTAGAATCATATTTTATTTTTATTTTGTATATAATTATTTTGTTTTTAAATTATAATTTATGTTTATATTTACATTTTGATCTTTTATTTATTTATTTTGTTCAATAATTTCTGATAAATGTTGGAGATAAATTTATGAGAAAAAAAAAACAATGTTTTATGCATATTTATACAATAATAAAAAAACATAAAATAATAGTTAGGCGCTGTGTGCATGTGCAGGTGCCACCGGCAGAACTGGAGGCGATGCTTGTGAGCCATCCATCCATAGTTGTCTCGTGAGTCCAAATAATTCCAACAAACTGCGTTTAATATTCTGCTGCAAATCTTAATTATCTTCATAATGGGATCGTTGCTTATTATTGGTCTGTTACAGGCAGAAGGATGAAATTATTGCTTATTCTGCTGCAAATCGTAATTACCTTCATTGCTGGAGAGGTGCCGGTAGCCTTTGTGGTGAGATCTAGTGATGGGGTTGATTTTTTTTGAGAAGGAAAAAAACGTTGTATATATTAAAAGAAATATATGACAGTACATGATCATCAATACATTCTCAAACTGTTATTTAAAACAGCCAGAAAACATCATATACCAAATACATCCAAAATACACTTCTGAAGAGAAGTTATTCGATGTTCATGGCCAACATTACGGGTAGTATAAAACATACCCACAAGATCATCCCTGTATACATTGGAAAGAACATTCAGAGAAAATACAGAAGCAGCATATTAATGACAATGAGGAAATAAAAGATAACTGAAATGAAAGAAAGCAAACAACAAGGTGTGTTCCATAGTGTCTTCCATGACTGAAAAGAGGCAGTCTAGCTTGTGCAAACATCAAATCAGGCTCACTTGAAAAACTTTGAGCGACTTCAATATCCCATTTGCAGTGCGCAAACCCTTGTATAGTAGAACTGGCTTGCTTGTAAATCATCATGCACGAGGGAAAACCAGCTCGCTTGATGAAATATGGTTCGCTTGAAAAAGAAAACCAGCCCTGGATAAAACCAAAAACCCTTCACACCATAACAGGCTCGCTTGATGAAAGATAAACTCACCAGAAAACAAAATGGCACCCGAAAACGTTGAGACTGATCCCCATGATCGGGGGAGATCCGGCTCCCCCGCACGATCCGGAGATCCGGCACCCTACATCCTACCAAAACCGGCATGCCCTTCAGATCTAGGATCGAATGGGATGCCCTGTCGAATAGTGAACAGATCAAGGCACCCCATAATAAACACAGCATACAAAACCATACGCCAGACTCTCATCTTGTGACAGCCAAGATCGACGAGCCCCACAGGATCGGGATGGGGAGAGAAAGAATAACCATGTAGAAAAACTAGCTCTCCGACCTCCCATACCAATTTCAAATCCAGAAACACCGTGAAAATTGGAGTTTTCGTATAATCGGCGACCGTGATATATATCATGTGATCAGTCAACATGATGTCGGACAGCTGAATAAGATATATAAATTTGAAACCGGGAGAATCCAGCTGGAGAAGCGATCCGTGTGAATCCGAAAAGCTCAGTGATCCAAAGCAAGTACAGAAATTCCAAGGAAATCGGCCGGCACTCAAATTAGATTTGGGGGATCACCAAAACATTATCGGCAACATGCCACCTCACAACAATAAGGACCAAATCGTGAGTGGCGTAAATGCATAGAAACTGACAACCATCCAAAATCATAAATAGGTCCACAAAAACGATGCAAACTGATAAATGTGATAACCCTCCAGGACAGAGCCAATAAAAACCAGATAGCTCACAGAACTGGCAGCAACAACAACAATGTCTAGCTGGTAGAGCACATCGTCAGCTTCGAAAATACCTGCGATTGAAAGATACACCAGCAAAAGGATCCCCACCCATGTCCACTATTCGAAGCCAGCAGCAACTCGAGTCCCGTAGAGACCACTCTTCTTTTTCGATGGGAAGATCACCGATATATATCAACTCAGCAGAAAGACAGAGCTTCAGCTTCACCAATGGCCACTATATCATATGTATTCCAGCAAGCATGTATCTCCCAATGGATGAAAAGGGGCAACTGGAAAATCACGGATGGCCAGTGACCATTCTATGCACATCATCAGGTGCCGGACCCTAGGGCCATCCGGAGGTATTCAGGTGTTCCAAACCCTGATCATGCATCCATCCATCAATCCAGCATATGTACTAACGATAAAACTTAGAGACGACAAAACATATAAGACAATGGTAGCCACCAAAGGCAATAAAAATGTCCAATAAAAATGTCCAATAGGGTTCCAGCGAAATACAGCGCAAATGTAACCGCCTTAGCCACCAGAAGCAACTGTAATGTCCTCCACGAGTTCCAGCTAACATTAAAAAACCGGAGCACACATGCAGCTGAAATAGCCACCAGAAGCAACAATTTTTATCCACATTGGGTACCACCTACCAGTTGCCTCCCGATCCTATAATCTACCCAGGAAATCAAGATGAACCGCTCAAACTTCTACACTGTCAATCTTGCAGTGCTACAACTGTCCAACCCTCCTAGCGTGCCGCAAATAAGACAACGATAACCACCAAAAGCAATAAAGATTGTCCAATATTGGGTACCAGATAAATACAGCACAAATGTAACCACCTTAGCCACAAGGAGCAACTGAAATGCCCTCCATGGGTACCAGCTAACATTAACAAACAGCAGCACACATGAAACAGAAATATCCACCAAAAGCAACAATATTTATCCTCATTGAGTTCCAGCTACCAGATGCCTCCCCTTCAAACAGAAAACTACTTGGGCGGCCGTATGTCGGTTCTGCAGAATATCGCCCATGTCTCTTTCCCCAGGCGAAGTTTAACCCATCAATATACGTTTTTGAAAGATTATAGGCGATATTCCCTTGTTAAATCAGTTTTGGTGTCTTTATTGTTTCCTGCCCATGTAATCCTCAAATGAAATGATTTTTAATGGATAGATCAGTATCGAACGAATTCGCTAATATTCGAATTTCTGGTGGGATTACAAATTTGTACACAATCAGAAACCAGAAAATATTGAACGTGCATTATTTTCTATTTCAGAGGTGTTTAATGTTCATTGTTATTTTGTGTTGTTGTTTGTTTTAATTCAAAAGTTTATTTAATTGATTGAAGTTTTAAGAATTATTTTAATTGGTCGAGTTCTGGTTAAAAGCACTTCACTAATTTCGAAGTATTTAGTTAAATTTTTTAAACTGGCCAGGTCAATACTCCTCCTCACTCTTAAAGTTAGATTAAAAATGATCCCTTCATGATAATTTCGTTAAACCAATCTTCAAGTATCCCTAAACCACACAACAAAAAAATGAAAGTGTGTTGTATCTTTTGTCCCATATAATCCTATTCCAATACGATTTAAGTTTGGATATATATTTAAGATCTAAGTTTGGAAATATATGTAAAGGCTAACCAATATTTGGAATTTTCTCAGCCTAGTTCTTAATGGGATGAAGTGTGTTACAACTTTTGATTTTTTACCATAATACTTTTTAATTTCCAATGGAATATGTTTTTTATTTTCTCAAAAAAGGGTGAATTTATTTATTTTTTCTTTCTGACCATATTTGGGCTGTGTTCATTACAGGTGGTGTTCTACAAGAAGCTGCACAACGTTTATTTTATAGAAGGCATACCCAAATCTCCATCTGGCAAGATACTGCGCAAGGATTTAAGAGCCAAGCTTATGCCTCTTGCTGCAGGCATTCAATAATTTCAGCACCCATGGCAGAAGGCCCCTTATCTGCTACAGATTATATATAAAATATATAGAGACTTTGTGTATTTTCTGGTGGTGGGGGAGAATAGCAGGATTAACCTGGTACTGTAATTTGTTAAAAGTGTACTTATTCATTTATTTCTTCATTCATTTTTAAGTGGCCATAGATGACTTTGGACATGTTTCTAATTTTAGTGTTGCTGCTGCCATGGCAGAGTTGTGGTCAGTTTACTCCATTCATTGTAAACAGCCTTTGGTGGTTGGTAACACATTCATTGTCTGACGATGGATGGCAAATGAGTGTGACTCAGCTCATGTAATACTGTTTTTTTATAAATATTGGTTGCATAATCATGGAGTTGTTATAATATCGAAGTGGCTTAAGTTTAAGATAATTATGCATGATTCGAAAATTGGTGACATGAAGGTGAACCATATTTTTATATGTTTTTTAAATATAAATTATAAATGTTATTATATTATTTTCAAAATTGTGTTTTGTCTATATATTTTATAATTTAGTATGAGAAGATGTAATTTTTATAAAATGAAGTACTATATATTTTTAAGTTTGGTAGGATTATATTTTTATCATGTCTAATATATCATTTCGATTTAGGGAGGGAATTGACTCTGTGACTTCAGTCAAGAGTTCTGTAACAAAGCATTAAATCACCATCTATCCAAGATCAGATCACAAAATGAAATATTATATTAAATAATAATCTAATAATATGTTGTAATTTTTATAGAATAAAGTATCATATTAAATAATAATAATAAATTGTAATTTTGATTTAATTTAAAAATAATAAATTGATTTAATTTAATTTGTTGTATCATAATTTTAATTTTATTAATAAAGTTAGATCTAGAAGTTTTGTGATTTATAAAGTAGATAATTGTCTTTTGGATGAATCACGTCATTATGATTGGGTTGAAAATTCTCCTCAATAGAACTAGGAGCTGAATGCAAAAAAGAGGCAGTTAAACCAAGAGTCTAGAAGCTTGAATGAGGATAGAGGAGCTAGATCCAGCCACCCAACAACTCAACCAACATGCCAGAAACTTGAACCACCAGTGGTGGAGCCAAATCTCTAGAGGTCAAAGTAAGTTTTCCAACATTTTTTACTTATTCCAGTTATGTTTTCTTAAAATTAAAAATTAAAAATGAAAACCCACCATATACAAAAACAAAAAAAAACCAATAAAATCATTCAAAACCACCAAAAAAAACAAATGAAAACCAGGAAAACCATAAATAAATATAATTTAAAATTTGAATTTTATTTCATTTCACGTATAAGTTTTTAATAATTGTAATGATAGCAATGCTTATATGATTTTTTTTGTGATTTTGAATAATAAAACTTCTTTTCAAAAATCAAATCTTAATTAAAAAATTCTTCATTCTATTTTTTTTTCTCAATTTAATTGGGTTATGTATCTTTTTAAGCTAATTTATTTTAATGTTGTATGTATTTTTGAGTATTAATTTATTTATTCTAATTATATTTTAATGAGTTTGTAAATTATAAATGAAAATTTTATAATTTAAATATTTTACAATTTTTGAATTAATTCATGGATTGTTAGGGGTAGGAGGAGGGCGGAGATTCTCATTAATCTCCAAGGAATAACAAAAGTAAAGTAGTCATGGGGTTAGGAAGAAGATCTAATAATCAAGCGGAAATATATGGGCTTTTACAAGGTTTAATTATTGCTAAGGAAAAAGCTGTGGATGACATTGTTATCTTGAGGAATTCGATGATTAGGATCCAATATATAATCAAGGGAAATAGACCAAAGGACAACCATATTTCAAGGTCTCTTCATAGAATCATGACTCTTATGGCATGTTTTTGTTGTTAGAATTTCTTTCACATCCTAAGAAGCAACAATTTGGAAGCAAACATGATGACAAATTGAGCATGCTCCCTAGAAGAAACTGATATGGTAATGAATGGTTATTAAAGAAGGTGCCTCATCCCTTAATATTTCATTTCTTATTACTAGAATTATAACTAAGGTAATTGTCAGATGGAACATATTAGGATTCAAAGAAGATATAAGGAGATTCCCCATATTCATTTTCGATTATGTAAATTATTGCTTTATGCAAGGCTCATGTCATTTGACGTTTATTGGAAGTCAACCTCTTACTTGAATCATGCCAAGGTACTCTCTCTTGCATCATGAAAGAAAATCTCTTCTGCTCTCTTTTGCTCAGGATTTCAAATTTTACCTGTCATACTGTTGGAACCTCTTCTTTTTCATATTCATGATGGAATTTCTCATCCGATTCACTAGGGAATTATTGTTGGGATAATGGTGTTTGTGTGGAAGGAGGGCCGTGATGACACCTTGGTTGAATGTATTTCGTCAATCAACCCACCTTTGTGTGCACAGTTGGGTTAGTGAAAGGTTTCATCAAGGGCGGTGAAATTCATAAGTCCCTCTGTTGTAGTTGGTTCGTAAGTTGGGTTGGATGTTTAAGGACCCCTGTAATTCCTTGGAATTGGAATTGTGCCCCTTCTCAAGGTGTTCATATGGATTATGACTCAAATTTTGGTTCTTCTTCCATGGGAAGCCCCTGTTCTCACCGCTTGAATACCCACAAAGCTCTCTATCAAGTTGATTATCAACTCCAAGTTAAAGTGTTTCAATTGTCTCAGGCTCAAAATGAAATTACAAATAAATTATTGGCCCTCCATTTCTATCTTTCTCGGGTGATGGATGAAGTGAATGCTCTCAGAATCCTAGTCATGGAATTAAGGATTAGATCTGAAGCTCAAGCTACAACAAACATACCAATGGATGACAAAGGAAGGCTGAATATTGACCTCAACGAACCTGCTAAAGCTAATGACTAAGTACACTGGTAACTTTTGTCAGAATGCAATATTGATATCAAGGTTGGGTCAGTCATCTGTAGATATGCGAAGAGGGTCCGATTAGTTTAATTAGTCTCCAAACTATTATGTTTTCTAGTGTCCAATCTGTAGGTAATCAATCTAATATGTCTTGGTGTCACCAGTCCAGCTTGCTCAAGTGGCATAATATATTGTATCAAGCTTAGTTTTGCTGGAATATGAAGATGTAACACTTGGGTACTAAGGTGGGTCTGGGTGCAGATTTTCAATAAATTTTACTCATTTTCGTTTAAAAAAATAATAATTAATTCATGGATTGTTAAAATTTCAATCCATATTTAAGACATTTTCATAGTTGTATATTCATAGCCCTTTGTTGTGGAAGCAATCTTTTTAGTTATTATTTTATTCACTTAATTAATTTGATAACATTTAAACACAATATTACAATTAAGGAAATAATTTAAACTATAATTATTTATTAAAATTTTAACTTTAATATTAGAGTGTTACTACTCTAACACACACACACACACAGGAAGTATATTTCAATCAATTGTCTAAGTTGAAACAATTGGGATTAACATTAGAATATACTTTGTGACATTCAAAATTTTCTATGAGAATAGATAACTTAAGTAACTATAAGTTTAATTGATGACATCAAAAATGTAATATAATATAAACCTAGGATAAATGAACTAATTATATAAACTAATATGATTGAAATTGTCACATTATCTTATTTCATTTATGCTAAGAATATTTTGACATTAAAGACTATCAAAGGATCCATGAAAGGAGACTAGGATTATAATATTCAAAATGACCTTAAAAAATCACACCAATGGAGATAAAAGAAAGATAAAGAAATGTGATTTAGGCTTAATAATAAATAGTCCAAGGGGAATAAATTTTCTTAAAGATAAAGGAGTATGGTTTAGGCATGATAAGAAATGTTCCAAGGGGAATAAGTTTTCTTAAACAAGATTGTTATCCTTGAAAAATAATGTGCATTATGACAACGAGAATTAATAAACACATGAATAAGAGTTTGAGTACCCATTAGATCTTCATGAAAAGGTAATCAATATCGAATTTATGCTAAGGTTAATAAGATAAGATAAGAATTTAATTAGACCTACAACATACCTTGGTTAAGCGTAACAAAATATACCAAAAAAATCCCAAGGGGTGGCCCAATACTATACCATGATCACACCTTTAAGCTTACATTACACAGTACCTCTCCCAACATTACACGACCCAATGTTTATGTAGTTAATTCTCATTTTTGTAAACTTTAGAGATGTTACAAGTACTCAAGAGAAGTCTTCAATTGTTTTAGAATAAGATGAAGCAACAAGAGGATTAAAATATTCCATTACAAACTAAACTCTCAAAATTAGATAAAATTAGATAAAAGGAGAAACTTGATTCCATAACTTGAAGTAATTATTAATAGTTCACATTAATCATCTTAAAAAAGACCTAACATGAAATATCTCATAAATTAAACAATATATTTCTATTACATGCCTAATATAATGTACTTATAATATGTTTTTATAACAAACTATATGTAAAAATAATGAACACTTAATAAAATAACAACTTCAAATATAAATATCTTTAAAATTTGTTTATAATAAATGAAATCACTATATTATTGAACTTAGTGGTATATATATCACATATTTATTATTTCTTTTAATAAAATATCTTCATCTCTTATCTTCTTTCATTTTTCTAAATAAAAATTCATTTCTAAGATGAATTTTAAATCAAAGCCACCACTTTAAAACTGGAAAAAACCACTAAAACTTCTTTCTTTAATATTAAAAAATCTCATACATACATTTATACATATTATCCTATAGCAATAATTATCTTTATACTTTTCTCCTCACATAAAATAAAAATAAATACACATAAATAATATTGTCTTACTTTCAAACATAACATCCTCATTAAATAGTATACTCATATTTACAATCATTCCCTCTCATATTTACCATCACTATTTCATAGAATGTGAGATTAATATTTATTATGTTATTTGAAATATTATTATTAATAAATAACCACGACTCATGGTGGCTCGATTAAATCCTTTATAAAAAAGGACACCGTTTGTGGATGAACATATCTTGTAATGTATTATAACGAAGAGGTGGAGGTGATGATTTTATATATTAAGTGGTTGGATTAACTTTGACATGGAACCAATAATCCACATAGGATTGTTTTAATTCCAATAAAATATAAACTTTACTTTCTAATTGTAATGTTATTTACCAATTCTTGTTTGAGCAAATGTGCTATGACTAGGTATGATAACTTTATTCCCCATAGGTGTAAAATGTTACTTATAAGTATTATATCTAAGAAAATAGGAATTTAATTTATTTATTATTTACAATTTTTTTTGTCTAAAGAGATAGAAATATATATGATGATATTAAAAATATATTTTTATAACTTTATAGAGAGTAATATCTCTTTAAATGCATGTATAGACATTTTAATAGAATATATTTTATTTTTCTACATTTTCTCTCAATTTCAATATATATAATTTATGATCTCAACATATACAGAATTTATGATGGGTTGACATTATATTTATTTTAAAGTTAGTATTGTCTTTTTCTCACACTTTTATGCTTATGTTGTTTGTATAAAATTTTTATGTTTATGTTGTTTGTATAATTTACAATATTGTTAATTTAAAAGTTGGGTTTTATTTAAATATTTGTAATGTCTTATAAAATGTTAAATTATAGTTTTAAATTAATCAATTTATTAGATATAAATTTAAGTAGGTTTTTTTCTTGAGCAATTATTAATCAATTGTATTTTTAATTATATATAAATAGATATTTTAAAAAATCTTTATGGTATTTATTTCATATGAATATTTTTCTACAAGTTTGAAATCATCTTGATTTTCACTCTCTTACATACTTTGCAAGAAGTATCAATATGAATAGCTTTAATGAATTTACCATAAGATTTATTTGTTACACTTAGTTAAATTTTTTGACATGCTTCATCAAAATTAGATGAATATCTAAATAAATGGCATCACTTAATTTAGAATTAGGTTTATTTTGTTTATTGGATCTCTATTTTGATTATTAGATTAGAGATCTTGACAACTAGAAACATTAAGAGCTTAAAATTAAGATAATAGATATGATTGCTCATAGTAAACCTCTATTTATTAAATAAGAAATTATTTTAATATTTTATTTTAAATTTAAATTAATTTATATAATTTTAAATATTTTTTAATATTAAATATAGTAATTTATTTTGAAAATAATGAGTTATACAATTAACTAATTAATTTCGTAACTTTTATATATATATATATATATATATATATATATATATATATATATATATATGATATTTTCTCAAATTTCTTTAATAACGGAAAATTTATTTGTATGTATTTTTAATATTTAAATTATTGAAATTTTGAAAAACAAATCAAGAGTAAATTTTATTTTATTGAGAAAAATAAATTTAATAAAATATTCAAAATATTGATTTAATTTTTATTAAAAAAATAAAACATAACTATATTAAAATAGAAACATGATGGAAAGTGCATTGTAAAAGTGCCTTATGCTAATATATATTTTAGTAAAACCAAAAATATATTCGAGGGCATGGTGACAAATGTCTTTTAAGTGTAGAGGCATAGTTACACGAATCCCTAAAAAAATGTGACGTAGGATGTTGTAATGGGAGAACCCATAGATATATATTTATTAATAAATATTTGTTATATTTTGTGTTGGTTTTTGTTAGTAAATAAAAATTATGAACATAAACATTACTGCATATGAGTATTTAATTTTTCTATGGATGATTCAGAAGAAGAGGAACTACAAGAATCATAGGATGATTTTTCAAGTTGTTGTTGTTGAATTTGTTCACGAATCACAACATTTGGATAATGATCAGTTTTGTGATTCCTAGACCCACATATCATACATAACATTTGGGTTTCTATCTTAACAAATTTATTTTGTTTATTCCGAGGCTGAGATTTCTTGCCTCTATTCTTTTTGTATTCTTCACCATCTCGACATTTGTTTGAAGTATGGCCTGTTTTCCCACATAACCAACAGGTTAGTTTGTTCCTTCTTTCTTGTTTATGGGAATGGATATGGATGTCAGATGGCTTGTAATAATGTGTGTTAGGGACATACTTGTAATATCCCTTTCTTACTTTTCTGGGTCCATAAGTGACCCTTCTTTTCCCGCTGGTTGGCTTATTCCTTAATTGCTTACTAGCTTTCTTTTCTTTTCTTTTTGATTTCCTTCTTTTTACAAGAGGATCATCAATGTTAAGGCCATATTTACTACAAATTGACTTGTTAACTTTAGAAATTGTGCACAAACCAACCAGAGTTTTAGTAACAATGGAATATATTTCTCCCCAGGTAAAAGATTCAAAGGGCAACTGGAAAGCATCTTGTAGACATAACAGGTCTACAAATCTAGATGGAAGGGATGCTATATATACTTGTTTCCAAAGAATATTTTTAGGATCTTTTACCTCATAGATGCATTGCATCCAGTCTCTATGGAAATCTTCATACTGTGACAATTTATTGCACTTAAGATTCATTAGAATCATTTCGTGCTTGTCTGCTATTTCTGTTTCAGAACCACACCAGTGTTCTTGAATCATGGAGGTGAGAGCTCCAATCATATTATTCTATGGTGTACCATCAACATTGTGAATTATGTCCCCAACATCATCTTTCAGAAGTTCACTTTCCATTTTTGTGATCAATGCTGGAGATGTTTCAGTTTCCCACTATCGTAGGAGAGTGCCAGTAAAACATTGGATGAGAGTTTTACAAGTTTAAATTTCATTTTTGCCTCTCAGGAACATAAGCTTGTACTCTGTAAACATCATATCAATCATTTGTCTGATCTATCTTGTACTTAAATGATCAATATTCCATTCTCGATGAGAGTCTGGATAGAAATTATGGGTTTCTGGAAGCTTTCCTTTTCCACTAAGATCAGGAGCAGAATATCTGGTAAACTGGCTCTCTAATGGCTCATAGATTGGGAATATCTGTGATTCTGACTCTGGTTCCTTAAACAAGGAAGAAATGGTAATATTTTTTGAAGATTCTTCCTGAGAAGTCTGGGCAACTTCTCTAGGCAACAAATGGGGAAATCTGTCAACTGGCTTGACAGGATGTTGAATCTGTACATATATCTTATGCAAGAATGAAGCAAGAATAGGCTTTTCAGATTTTGACATATTCAAGAATAGAGCATATTTCTTGTATAACCTTGCCCTCTACTTCATCCATTTTACTTAAGGACTCTATTGCATAAATTTTCAAAACAGAAGAAGAAAACTAAATATTATTCAAACAATTATTTACACAATTGACTGAAACCTGTAAACTGTCAAATTGTTCTTTCACAACATAAGTTTTAACAGAGTTCATTTCCAATCCCTTAATGGCAGTGTTAGTCCAGTTTAATCGCTCATTGGATTTTTGGATTTTGCCATCAATGCCTAAAGCATTGTCATCCTTGAAAACTAGAGGAATAGCTTTTGCTGAGTTTTGGGCTTCTCCAAGGATGATTCCTTTGTAAGGAGGAAATGTGGATGAGGTTTCAATCTTGCTACCATCTAATGCAGACCAAGAGTGCTAAGAAAATGTAGAGGATGCAGTGTCAGTCATTAAAACATTCTCAGATTGCTTCATACCTTTCCAAACATAAAAGGATATCCAAGAATGAGACTTGTCCATAAATTATTTCCATTCTTGAGATAATCTGAGTTTTTCTTCATTGGTATGAGTGAGGCCAAAATATTTTTCCTCTGGATGGGTATAAATATCCCAATTTAACTTCTCTTTCATCCACTGGGTACCTACTTTATGTTTCTTACAACCATCCATGAGAGTGAAGAATTTGTGCATCTTTGTGACTGACGACTTCTTGCAATGTTCTGGTAAGACACCAAATCTGGATTCTGGAATTAAGTCATTCAGTTGTTCTAGATAGCCTAGACCATATCTTCGCATATTTGGTGGTCTCATCCGGCTGAACATTTCTGTTAACCTCGGATCTTCTTTTTATAGAGAGGGTAACAAATGCATCATCATAACGTGATCAGATTCATGTGGGAAGGGAATATCTGAAAACTTAGGATTTGGACAAGGGTTTACAGATGTAGAATCTAGGGCTTCCCCTATCGTAGGATGATGGTTAGCATGAATGAAAAATTCTGCAAGACTGCTCAAATTTACAGGGACTTTGCACTCAGGGCAAATGACTTCAATAGAGGAAAAATTTACAATTTGGGCAAACTCAAATAAAGAAATATGTTTACAAGAATTTGAGACAAAACCGGAACAAGCAGTATCAACTTCAAGGGGATCTCTGTACAATGGGAAAATTATGTAAGATTGTTCAATCGTTTTTCTGTCTATGGTAGATCATTAGGGAAAAGTTAGAACAGCAGAGGACTGGTCTTCTTGGATATTTGCAGAAGTAATATTTCTCATACTTTGAGGTTTGGGATTTAATACAACCCAATGCTTAGGGAAATTAAGATCTTCCCATCTGATAGTCTAATGTTCTACTTTTTTATTTTTGGAATCGGTTATAACAAAAACGCTCGACTTTGAATCCTTACTGGGTGTGTGGAGAACTGCAGGATAGAAGGTGTTGGTATGACGAAAACATCCTCTGGTCTGAATGGCTATATTATGTCTTTTTCTTGTCATATCAAATCCAGTGGTCTGGATTTGTAACTGAAGGATATTGTCAATTGTTTCATCAAAGACATTTACAGAAAAATTTGGATAACAATCAAAATAGACTGGGCCATTCGAAAATGGGGAAACTATTCCTCCAATCAAGGAATCAGTATACTTGTTATGTGTAAGATATCTGACAGTGGCTAGAACAAAGGTATTTAGCCCTTGATGTGTTAGAGCATTAATTCCGATTATGATACATCCCAAATGCAAGTACTGAGTTTTAAGCCTTTTGGCTTCGTCTTGAAGTTTCTTAGAATTAAGAAGAGGAATGGACTGTACACATTCGGAGTTCTCTTGGATTTGACTAATGGATTCTTTAATGGATATTATAGTGGCAACTTTTAAATGCAAAACAATAAGATCTGAATATACTTGAGAAGCATCAATACTAGGGAGCTTCCATCTAGAAGATGGTTGTGATTCTTCATATTCTAATTCAGCAGAATTAATCACATGACTAGAAGCAGATGCAAACATATCCCTAAGGGGATTTTCTTCAGCTTTATCTTTCTCATCTAATTATTGGAAAGAAGGAGATCTTTTGGATGGATCCATTTATCAACAAAGAGCTTAGTATTTCAGTACTAACCTTCACGAACCAGACAACACTTCTGGCTCTCATACCACTTTTACGCAGGGGCTTCCTAACTGAAGCTTGCATGGTATAGTATAATTGTAAAAATCAAATTTTGGATTTAGCTTATTTTTAGTGTAAAATATATTGCCAACCATTCAAATGAATGTGAGATGGTGGGGATTTTAGGCATTATGAGATTCAACATATATATTTTAATAAATTATTAATGATATTTTTTGTATTATCTTCATCTCTTACACAATGCCAAGTTTCAACAATGCATTGATAAGTACATTAAATCCATAATCAAAAGTGCATTTAAAGTGAATAAAAACATTTTATTTTTTTTCTAATGTACCAAATTGTTTCATTATGTAGTGCGTTGTACTAGAAAAATTGTCTTCATGTGCTTGCACATTATATGTCACATATCAAAGTCAAACATTATAAGAATTTGTCTTATGGAGTATTTGATTGGGATTAAATTTTATTAGTTTTGATAATACATTTATTTCAATTTTTCACATATATTACATATTTATGCTCTATGAATCAAATGCATTATTTAGAAATGGGAAAAAGTTTCGAGTTAGATTTGATCACTTCTTTTGATTGTGTTTACATGGAACTCGATACTTTGGTCGATAAATTATCAAAAAAATGACTCTAAAGTTTAGGAAGGCTAGATTATTCTACTTGAGTTTAGAAATTTTTTTCTTGTCAGCATTCTTTAGTCATAAATTTTTTATGGATTAATTTATATGTAATATATGCAATAATTTTGTTTCAGTTCTAAAGTCTATGATGGAAGCTTATATGGCTTAGACGACTCTTACATAATTAAAATAAAACTATATTGCTTCTATTCATTTATAATTTGATTGTATTCTATTCATTAAATCTATAACTCTTACAATCAATCCTCATCCAACTAAATTTATGCAAAACCATCTCCCATAAAACCCACATCTGTAGGCTGTCGGAGTGTGGAGAGACCAAATATACATGGTCGGGCTCATGAAATATCACATAGCCCAGCCAGAGTCCACATTCCATTGGTCGATCCTTGCTTTGATGCCAATAGGAGTGTCTGAGGCAGTGTTTTCTCTATGTTGATTATGTTACAAAGAGTGGACCATCTTCACCTATAATGAGTACACCTGCATTTTTAAATCCTCTTTAAACTATATGTGGTTATGCCTTGGAATTATATTTAATTTTTAAATCGTCTTTAATTGATATGTTTGAATTTGATGTATATGTTATTATGTTTAGTTTTATATATATGTTAAATTATGTTTATGATTTGCAGACCCTCAACAAGGCAAAACTTAGGGTGACAATGAAACATCGATCCCTTTGTGGGATGACGCCATAGGTACTATTATGCTCGAGGATGTTAGGGACCAACATGTATGGATTACACGAGATACCTTCTTAGTCGACTACTAGAAATAACTTGATTTTGATGCTGGAGAGCAACAATCAGTTGATCCAGACCTACCAAAGGGTGGGCCCATATAAATACCTGCTACATGCCATACATAGGATTAGGAGGTAGGAGGTTAGAGGCCTAGATACTTTGGAGGTGGTGAAAGCTGCCACAAAGGACATTGGTGTGTGTGGGGAGATGTTTGACATCCATCCGGGCCATCATGATAGACATGTTATTCTAATTCCATTTAGATATTTCAAGTATGTTGATGCAACCCCTTTTGTTTATGATCGGGCCAGTTCCCCCACCGTTCACCAGGTCCCCCTTTACTTTTTTTGGCAGGCATATGATGATTTCATGCTACATATGGCGCCAGATTACACCAGCCTCAGATCTGAGTTTTATGGACCTAGCAGGGGATGTAGCTATGATCGCCCCATGGATGGTATGGACCATGCACATGTACCAACAGCTCTGAGATTGTTTCCAAAACCATCTTAGAGTGTGGTATTACCAATGGAGCTAGAGAAGTCATCACAACTTGACGTTGACACTAGGGATACCATTGCAGATAACATGTGTACCACATTGGAAAATTCCCAGGTCACATTGCATGGAGAGATGAGCAGACCACCATCGTTTTTGCATGACCCACTAGTTCCATTAGTTTATGATTTAATGCTCGAGCGTCTACCCCCTGAATAGGTTTTTTCATATGCACCTATGTCTTGTGATGCCATTCGTGAGACTTGGAGGGTGTATAACCCATGTGACATAGGCCAACTACATATATATGGAAATTTTGACTCGTATCATCAATTTATACATTATTTAATATTAATAAGTTCGCATCACATTACATTTATATTAATAAGTTCATGATAGCATGTAGACATAGGGTTATATGGATGAGATTTTGAGGTCATCCGAGGGCATTGTTAATCATATAGAGAATCCTCTATCAATGCATGTTTCCATTGAGTCTCCTCCACCCCGACCTCCTCCTACATCTCCACCTCCACCTCTACCTCATCACACTCATGTGGAGGAGACCCACTATGTACAACCACATGGACTATAAGTTGAGGTAAACTTGTTTATTTATAGTATTTCAAAATTTTCTTTTTTTAAGTTACATGCATGCTAATTAATTCATAGACTAATTATAATTTTTCTTTGGCATTGAGTACAAAGGCCCAGATGCAAAGTGGTTTCCCAGATGCAGAGTGGTGTCGAGGTAGCAACGAAGTGGCTGAATGAGTGGGATGTTGGGTACTAAGGAATTGTCGATGCGGATCCATCACAAGGCCCAATCGTTGAGCCACATGCACGAGATCATTGAACCCAGATTGATCAGAACCCCATCCTACCTACCTTTAATTTGTACTTGAGTGAGGTTAGTAGATTCATATGTAATTAAACATGGTTCAAAATCATTTACTTATATATTGTTTATTTTGTAAATAATGATCTTTAATTTGAATTTGAATGTGTTATATTGTAGTACCCAGATATGGATGCCATGTTTGACCAATGATCACATAGGGGTATTGGTAATTAGACCACATATTTTGTATATTTTCAAGTCCATTTCATAAGACACATTCACATGTGATACAAACTTTGTATATTTTCATATGAACAATTTATGGATACATGAACATTATTTCAGTTTATTAATGCTTATTATTTCAATTTATGGATGTTCATGTAATGTAATTTATATATATTTTCATATGGAAATTTTATTGATACATTCATTATTTCAGTTTATGGATATTAACTATTTCACTAGTTTAAAATAATTTCTATAATGTAACTTTTATTAAAAAAGATAAAAATTTAAAACTAATTAATTAAAAGATTAATATTTGTATTTTAAAATATAAGTTTACTTTGTATTTAATTACTTTTTATCATCCTCTCCAATAGGGGTGATGGAATTTGGATCAACGATGAGGTAGATGGTTGACACCTCCCTTCCCATGCGGCACTAATGCAAGTCGAAGGTCTAGAGATTGCTTCACTTGGCACCTGGAAAGTGAAGCTTTTGGAGGATCCCGAGAATTTTAACTCCTTAAGCATGAAAAGGGAGATGGCCTTTGGGTTAAGTGCGATAAGCGACATGAGAGCCGAGTAGATAGTTTTAATTGTGGAGTTGGGTGGCTTTTGTTCCAAGCCGCTCAGGGCTTTATGTAATTGGACTGGTTTATGTCATTTTGAATATGGGGCTATTATGGAATTCGAGATTCCTAACATGAATCTAGAGCGACTTATCTAGAACCCGAGAATTCAAAATTAGATTCATTCTTCAAAATTTTCACTTCAACATGAGTGGTTCAAAGTTATAGGGGGTTTCTTTGACCAATTTGTAGTCTCGAAACCTTGGTGGAAGTTTCTAGTGGAGCTTGGTCTAGGATTTTGCATGGAATTGAGGAAGAGTGGAGTGTTCATAGCACACACTCTCAAATGGTGTGAAGTGTGCTTTTGGTCAGCTCTCCTATAATTGTAGGTATTTAATCTTGGACTAATTTTCATTGTATTATGGATTTTCAATTATGGGGATTATGGTATTGGGTATGTGGCTTGTTGCATGGGAATTTGAAATAATGTAGGGGGACAGGCATACCTTGGGGTGTTCAGTGTCTCCCCCCCCCCTTCACACTTAGGTCTCAAAGGCACTTTTTGGTGTAGCTCTGACAGATCATGGGATTTTCTTGCTAGAGGAAGTGGATGGTCATTTCTATCTGAGCACTCTAGCTCATAATAGAGTGGTGGGGTGGCTTGTATGTTCAGAGGTTGGCCATGTAGGAAAGGGTCATGGGCTAGGCATTTTTGGTAATTAGAAAAGTGACAACATGAGTCCAAAAGGTGTTGGAGATAGTTTTTTAGTGGTGTAGGGTTTTAAGGGCCCAACTAGCTGGAAGGTGGGGGTAAGTAGTATGCTAAGGTGGACTCGAATCCTCATGTGTAGGGTCCCTGGTTCATAATATTTTTGTAGAATGTTCCTCGTGGAAAATGAGAGAGCCGTGATTCTCCAACAGGAAAGAACTCATCCTGGACATAGTCAGAGAAGTCAGGTAGAGGGTCATCATATTGGGAAGGTGGGTGACAGAGAGGATATCGAGAAGCAGTCCGGAAACTCACCAGGAAGTGTTGAATTTATATTACCATTTGATGTTATTGAAGCCAAAATTCATTAGCTTATAACCATGGTGGATAAACTGGCTCTCAACAAAGACAATTATCTCAACAATATCATTTATTTCATAAATGATATCGAACATAACCAATGGAACATGTTGGACAAAATGGTTTCTCTCTAGTGATCTTAGAAGAGGCTACAAGCAAGGTTTGAAAACGTTGAAGGTAGGATGGCCCATATGGAGGCTCATATTCATGAAGCACTCCATCAACCACGTGGAGACAAAATGGACGACCCCAAGCCAGGTAATCATGCCGGTTGGTTATGGAAATGGGATGTATTTTGATCCTTGGTTAGATTTGTTCTCAGTGGGAAATCCCTATTTGGTTGGTTAGCTTTATTATGTTGTTATCTCTATCTTTATGTAAGTATCATTTGACCATTAAGTCTGGTAGGAATGAGTCTAAATGTGTTTTGATTAGAAGTTCATCACAATGTAATTTTTCATGAATTAATAGAAATTGTCAACTTACAAAAAAAATGACTTTTATCATCCATTTTGTGATTATTTTTGAGTTAAATGCTAAACTGAAATTCTCTCCCTTGTATTGAAATTTAAATATTATAATAATTCCATATCAAATCAACTAAAAACTCCATGGTATAATATTTAACCATTATGTAGGGCTCTCCATCAAACCATGAATATGGAATTTATAAAATTAAAGAATTAAAAGAATTATGTAGTCACCATCAAGCCACAAATATTGAATCTACAACATTCAAGAAGTAAAATTTTACAAAATATTCAATTTAATTTCTAGTTTCATAGACTAAGAAAATAAGTACAATCTTACTATGATGCAAGTCATTTTGATACTTAAAATGAACTAAAATATATCATGTATCAATTTAATATCGAGCATGGAAATAATTACATATATGCTTCATATTGGCTTGTAGAAATTTCCTTTTAGTGCAATCGATGTATGTTATTAGGATGAAATTAATAAATTATTTTAATTCTAAAGTCATCCATATTATAATAAAAAAAATTTAATTGGAATTTTTTGCAACTCACCTATATACCATTGTGGTCAACTCTTTTAAAATTACTTGAAATTTTGAATGATTCTACACATTTGAAATGCTACTAGTTATAAGAAATTTTATTGACTAGAAGTATGTAGTTTCCATAATTGTGTTTATTCTACCATCTTGAACTAATAACGATAAAATAGTTAAAAAAATTAATATAGTTTGCATTTCCACAAAAAAAGATAAACCTAAGTCATATGTATTGGAATTTAATACACAAAAAAACAATGATTCTTTTTATAATTTTATATAATTTTATGAAATTTCTTTAATTTACTTGGATATCCAAATATTTCAATCAATTCCATTTTAAACAAGCTGGGAAAAACTATCATAACTTAGTTGTCAAACTAGAAGTGAGGTCAACCATCTCTTGCTGCAATCTGTGAATGTAGGCTGAATCATCACCATTATTCAAGGAAAACCACACCACCTAGAATAACCCACAAGTGGTCTGTAAGGGGGCAGACTTTCACTCTTGCCAGATGCCTCTGGGCCTTCGGTCATTAACCTGTTTCCTTACGTCCAAAGAAGATGATCTCTTAGCCAAACATAAGAAATTTTAGGGGTATTTCAATCAATTCCTTATCTTAAGGTGGAATAAAACAAGACAAATAAGATTCAAATAAGTTTTATTCAATTTTTTTTCTTTTGAGGTTATCTACAAGAGATTATACATACATACATATATATAATATTTGTTTCACATTTTAAAATCCAATATGAAGCATGTGTGTAACTCTTTCCATGCTTTATATAAAATTGACATATGACATTTATTAATAACACAAAAAATATTTCAATGTTGTTCATAACCTAGATAGTTGAATTTCCATTTTAAGTGAAATAAAATTGTATCAACTTTATTGTTCTACTGAAATGGATTTTCTAGAACCCATTATGATGGATATCTATAAAATTTCTTCCCTGCTCAACATTAATATGATACATGACAATTAAAAAAAATAATGTAAATTTTTTTTATTAAATATAAGTCTAAATCCCTCTTAATTCTAAATTTTAATTAAATATTCGTTAAGTCCCACTAGCATGATCGGTTGAGGATGGGCCTCGTCAAAAGGGTGACCCAAGATCAAACCTCATGGAGGTTGTTGCACCTGTGCTAGGCGGAGGAGACAAGTTAAAACCAATTAGCTTAGTGCTGGTGTGGCCCAGGTCAGGTGCAATCCCTGGGTGATTTTGACGAGTTAGATGCCCTTGGGTCATGGTTTCTAAGGCCACATGTCAAGCCTGATGTGATATATGATGAACTCAGACCACTTGAAAAACCAAAAAAAAATAATAATTAAATTGTATATCCCTCTCAATTGTAGATCTATGGGGTTCACATAAGGATCCTATCCCTAAAAATAAAACCTCCTTGAAATTTGAAAAAAATTAGAAACTGAAGCACCTCAAGGAACCTAAAGCTTATAACATATCCACCATTATGAATCCATCATATCTATAAACATACTTTCATTTAATGCAAATATATAGGAATGATACACAAAGATGGGTATGGGTGCATGGTGTGCTTTCATGGGTATATATAAATATAATTTCATATGGATTCATTAAATGCTAAACATTTCCACATTCATTTTTATTTTATTTCTATATCATTTTATTCTTAATAGCTAATATCAGAGGGCAACATTTCTCTATGAAATATTTTCAGATTCAAAATTAAAAAATTAGAAAATTAGAAAATTATAAAAGTATTCAATTGTCACATTTCTAAATTACAAAATTCATATGTTGATATCTTATACTAGATTAGATTACACTTGACTACTATAGACTCAACTTTAGGGCTTTCCATTTTCATCATATACTCATCTGGCCAATGGGTGATATGAATGAAAGTCTCCATAATACATTCATGGTCAGATTCTGTCATCTTCTGTCACCTTATTTCATATTCCTTTGCTTTGATTTTTGTGAGATTGATCTGAGCTATTATGACTAGATGAATGTAGTGGAAAGATATATATATATATATATATATATATATATATATATATATATATATATATATATATATATATATATATATATATATATATATATATATATATATATCTATATACATATACATATACATATACATACATACATACATACATACATACATACATACATACATACATATATATATATATATATATATATATATATATAGATATATATATATATATACATACATACATATATATACATACATATACATATACATATACATATACATACACATATACATATACATATACATATACATATATATACATATATATATATATATATATATATATATATATATATATATATATATATATATATATATATAATAGAAATAAAATCTCTATAACTAATGTGACCACCTTCTTTTTAACATTTAAAAAAAGTGACCCATCAAAACCATGCCACTAATTTGGTATCTGAACTGTACATATTCATATAGTCGCACCAACCCACTTTTTACATGTGTGCATCACATCAAATAGTAGGTCACGTTCTCTTCATTTCCTAAGGCGGTGGTGAAATAAAATACATCGCCTACAACCAAAATATATAATATGTATTAGTAATACATTTAAAATCTCAATTTATATATGAAATCGTTAATGATAGATGTCACATACCTTCCCTTACAACATCAGAGACTCGATCATTATCAAGTGAAACGATGACCTCTTTGGCATGCATCTCTTGTCATGCTGGAATTGGAGTAGGTTGCTTTGGATTAAGAGGGACATATTTCCATCCTTTCACGTACCCATGTTTTTCACATTGATAAAGTATACATCGATCAACACTAATGAAAATATCAAAAAAACATGTGAGTTTTATTGTCTTGATGGAAAATATTTCCCCCATATCTTTATTCTGAACTGAGTGCAATTTCCTCGTTCCTTCTATCGCATTAAAATACCAAGGAATGGATCTAATCACTTCAAAAAGTTCAACATTCCATAAGGACCATAGTCCTAATAAATCTGTGACCTTCATGTCTTAAATGGGATCTGCACCAGTTGACCACCTATAGTGATGATTTGAGTTGATCTGCATCATGACTCATTTTAGACCTCCTAAGTGCTCACTTCACACAAGAATCTACACCATCATGATCACACATTCCATGTATTGTTTCAAAATAGATCCAATTTTTCTGATTTTTTGTCTCCTTGTTTAGTTGACTCAACTAATAAAATTTTTGTGTTGACTTGAATTGGCCTGCACAACCATATGACCATATCCAATGATTTCTAAATGATATGTCAATATTTTTGAATGATTCATAAATCGGGTCAAAGAAATGTTGCATGAATAATGTTTCAAGTTCACGATCATCGTTGATGTAGAAGTGATACTCCTTAATCACATCAAGTGACTCGTTAGTCATATCCCTACTTTCAAAATTCAATTGTGCATGTTTGTATATAACATGTATCAATATGGATGCTTGTTTCGAGTGATAATATTCACTTTGGATCTCTGTCTGAGGAGAAAATGCGTAATTATCCACAAAGTATACCATTTATAATATTGTGCATGGTTGGAATACTTCATGAGAATGCTTAAATTCATAAGCTTTTCACCTGGACCCGTGCGAGTGTTTGACATATTTATAAATATGGTTCTAAAATGCCCCTATGAATTCTGAAATAGAAATATCATACTCAACATTGTTGATCCTCCTAGTTGTCAGAGTTGAAGAAAATGGTTGATTTACCACAATATACTCTTATCTCTTCCATGTGACCATGGTATTTGACATCCCAGATTGGTTGGGATCAATAGGAAAATTCTTATGGAACAATGCCCAATAATCACATTCAATGCATCTTCTCCCACATATACATATTTTCTAGTAAAAAAACTCTTCTGGCTCGCTTATGCACAATATTGATGAAAACAAATCACACTATAGGAGGAGGATGGTCGTCATGATAGTTATTATTGGAAAATTCCTAAAACGTGTCACAATGAAGATGAAAGTGAACGTGATATAGACAACATCACATGTCACATGTTGTATTAGACCTAATAAACCATGGTTTCAATTTCTAAAACATACATACAGATAAATTGACATTGGTATTTTTTTCTTGAAATTCCTCGAACCATGCACCTTCTGTCATTTCTAGAATGTTCTTAGTGTGATCTACATACTCACCTTTAGATATGTGACATTATATGACGTGCTTTCTATATGGAATAGCACGAAAATGGATCTCCCAAAACTCTACCACAATTGCTCTGATTCCTGCTATAGGCCTGTCTTGGTAGGGTTTCCTAGTGATAAGAAACCAAAAAGAAACTTCGTCATTTTCATTTACATTAACCCTAAATTTGATATTCTTATGCAATGTTTATCTCGATACATGGAAAATTTTTGACATTGTTGCCAATATTTGTTATTTTGTTGTACATGTTGTTACTATAAATAGCAGTTGTAATTTCCCTATTAGAAACTCGAATATAAGGTTTTCTTGATTTTCCAAACATAGATAATGCATTTGATATATTTCCAATGACATTAAAAAGTGTCTTCTGGCTTTTAGCACCTTGGATACCCAAAATTTTTGCAGCACGTTTTAGCTTCTTATATTTGATCAATCGATGCAATATCTGAGCTTGTGCAACCACTGAATGTTTCTCAAAATATTTTTGAATGATGTTACTAACATGCTCTCTAATAGTGCAATCATTTATATTCTCCCCAAGTTCCTCTATTTTTCTTGCATCCAATTTTACTACAAACCTTCCACCCTTTTCAAAACCACTGCAAATCCTTGGTATCCTATCAACTTTCGAAGGCAAAAACCATTATTTTGGTAGTTGATCAACTTGATAGGGCACGTTTTTTTGCTTTAGTGGTTGATCAACATGATAGGGTGCATCTTGTTCCTCTAGTGGTTGACCAACTTAATAGGGCACATCCTTTTCCCCATGTGGCTGATCAATTTCCATCCATGCATAGTGGAATAAAAAATACAAAAGTGAGTGAATCACAAGTATTTAATAGTATATACACATTTTTATTTAATAAATCGTGATAGGTTTAAATTCATGATATGATTTGTAGGGGATTCCCCCTGTTTTCCTTAGAATTTAGGGATATCCAATCGAAAATTGGTTGGCATGGGGGGCCATTGTTTATTATCAGCAATGGGATCATTTGTGAGTTCCTTAAAATCTGGGATATTTAAGGAAGCGAAAAATGGTATCTTGTTGGTGTTAGCCATTATGTAATAACCTTGTGTGTTGGTTCTGGTATTAGTATTAGTACCTTGTGGGGTAGTATTATTTGGAGTACCCTGTAGGGTGGGGCTGGTTGGAGTACCCTGCACTATAATGTTTGTATTCCCCTAAGGGCTAGTGGTGTGGGTTCCTTGAGAGTAATTAGATCCCAGTAAGGAATCTCCAAGAATAGATATGCCAAAAAAGGTGGCTTGGTCTTGTCTTCTGCGTCAAAATGGTGAGAGACCAAGCACTCCTCCTGGTAATGGTGGGAGATCTTGTAGGTGCATAGAGTAATAGGTAAATATTGGGTCCCCTATGGCGCTCTAGTAATTGTGTGGGAAAATATGGTGAGGCGGATTTTATTTTAGGAAAAAAAAATGAATCATGTACATAAAACAAAGTGAAAAATAAATGGCTAATTTTACCTTTAATTATAATGTGTGAAATAGTAAAAAAAATGAATTTTTGAGGTTTTTTGTATGAGAAAAAATCTTAAAAATACCTAACATCCTTCCACTCAAGTAGTAATTGGGCCCTGTGAATATCTTATAGTAATTGGGCCACGTCTCAAAATTACTAGTGACACTTCCAAAATCCAAAAACCTACCAAGGTATGAAGAGGGTTTTAATGGGGGGTACTAGGGCTACATCCAGAAATATTCAGTGATTCTTCCAATAGCCTAACCAAAATCACCTCCATGTGTAAGTGTTCCCGCACCCATGAACTATAGGGAATGATGCCATAAAGATTTAGCGACTAAGTTACGTACATCTAGTGGGAATGAGTGAATCTCAACTTTTGGGTGTCAACTTTGGATCCAGGACCCCTTCCAAGTGCCAGGAGACAACAACGGGGTTGAAGATAATTTGGTGTCTAAGCCTTTCCCCCTTCACGGGTTTCTTCTCATTACCGATTTTGTCACTAGATAGTGTAGGATTTGAAATCACCCTAAAATACAACTTCTATGTTTTTCAATGAAAAAAAACCACAACAACTTATGGGATGCCTAACCCTATGGTCCTACATTGAACTATTAAATCATTTTGTGGCCCCTGTGGGGAATTTAGTTGGTTTAAGTTAGGGTTTATTTTAAAATATTCTTTGTTTTTATTAAGGTGTGCCAAAATGTAAACTCGAAATAAACTAAGTAAAAAGATTCCAAAAGAGGATAGCCTTTGCAAAATGTTTAAGAGAATTTAGTATTTGCAGTGATGGTGTGTGCAAGGTGGATAGCAAACATACAAAGTGTTTGAATTACAAGTATGTGGATATGTGATGATCCTTTACAATTCCCCTAATTACATTATCCAATGTTTGTTCCTTACGAAAGAAAAGATGTGCGGATAATGGGCCAATTGTGTTTCCTAATCATGCTTTGTGAGCATATAGGGAGATGGAAAATTAGTTCTTTGGGAAACATTATATTTCCATTACCAACTAAATTGAATTAAATAACTTGATATTTAATCCTTCCAAAATAACCATTTAAAATATCTGTATACTTACCTTTTAAAATGCATTTTCTTAATTTTTACTCAACATATATATGTTGATGTTTGGAACAAATCCTAGGCACATGAAACCATTATAGATTAAGTATATGAAAAAATAAATTTCATCAAACCAAGCCATTGAAATAACTCAAATTTGTTTCTTATACATAAATCATGATTTAACTTCAACGGATGCCACAATTGAGAACCCCCAATAGAGGAGCACACACATGGATAGAATGTGTGTCATATTATTCAATATATGGGCTCAATGTATTTCCTTATAGCTAACATCTAAATTATGGTTTTATGTTTTTCTTTATAACTACAATCCAAATATTTTTAAAAGTGAATTAACTACTATGGATTGACGTATTTGGCGAGTAGGAAATTGTAATATGTCAAGAATGGTAATCAAGTATCTTGTATAAAAAATTATGTAAAAGGTTATCAAACATTTTTATGGAAAGCTAAAAATTATTTTATAAAAGGTTATTAAAGGATGAAATTATATTAAAAGGATTAAAGTCTTATAATTTGTATGGGTAAATTTTCCTCAAATTTTGAAATGTTTCTATAAAAATGAAAACATTTTGCATGTCTTGTGAATTCAGATCATAAATTACAGTTTCCATGTTTTTATGTCGATGTTTCAAGTCTATAACAAGACTCATCGTCACACACAAAAACATGGAAATTGTGGTTTATGATCCGAATTTGCAAGGCACACAAAATTCTCACTACAAAACTCTCCAATCAATGAAAACATTATTCTATAGTATTTTTTATTGGATGTCATTCGAGTTATTGTCATGAAAAGTGTATAATAATTTTAGTTAGATTATAAAGTTCATTTGAAATATATAAAAGGGTTATTTAGTATTTGTTTGTAATCCAAATTTATGTAAAGGATAATAGATTTGCAAACTAGTTGACGGTATACAATTTGTAAAATAGTTGCAAAGTCAATATACCTATTTCTTAAGCAATCTTGTCCCATAAGCAATAATATCTCTTCATTCTCCCCCCAAAACATGTTTAAGAAAAGAAAAAACTTAACCATTTGGGCATAGGATGAAGGATGTGTGATAAAGGTGATCTATTGTTCTATAACCCCAAAATTTTACTAGTGTATAGGTTTGAAGCTTTGTTTGGTTTCACAACAAGTCACATTTACCAAGTAAAGCATTTGACCTTTTTCAAAATTAGTTCTTCTTAGCAACAAATTTTCATTTCTTGAAAAGACTATATAAATCCAAAACGGAAAGTGAGCCCTACAACAAGGATGGTATTACATTTTTGTTCATATATATATCATTCACCAAACATTTCAATTAAAATCCAATGCCAAGTAAAAGGGATTGTGAGAAGATAAGGAAATAGAAAAGTAATTAAAAAAGAATAGGTGTTGGGAATACAATTAGAATAATTGGAGAATAAATAAAAACCTAGAGAAGCCAAAGAGAGTGGCTCAAAAATGAGAAGAGGATGAAGAAAGCAAATTTGATGAAGAAGATATTGTATAATAATTTTCAAGGTTGTTGAATTAAAGACTAGTAGAAATTAAAGTTTATATTCGTATATAGGAAGTCTAAATACATATTGAGGGAATTTTTTTTTTTTTTTTTGGATGTGACTATTCTATTAATGTACAAAAATGAATTACAAGGAGGCCTAGGCCTCAGCTGAACTGGCCCATAGAATTGGCATTCTTACACTGCATACAAGACGTAGAAAGTTTTCCAGACATGCCACTCCACCAGAAACCATCCTGCTGACAATAAAAAACATGCCGCCCACGCAGGGGAAACCAGCCAAGTTGATTTCATGAGAGAATATATATATATATAATTTGTAACTAAAAAACATACAATATATATCTATGTAAACAATTCATACAAGAAATAACCTATTAAACTAATTTTAAAGTATGTTAATATTTGAAAATAATTATTTGAGATCAAATTAGTTGGAAATTTTTTTCTTCATTAGAAGCACCATATCATTTAGCATTTTAAAATGTGTAAGAACTTACGTAAAGGAAGAAATGATCATAACTACAAAGAATTTCATAATTCTAAACAAAAAGTGGAAGAAGTGTGGGATGAGAAGTATGAGAAGACCATTGAAATTGTTGATAAAGAAACAAAAAGAAATTGAGATAGAGGTTTTAGTGGATTTAGAGAAAAAGGAATATTCTTCAAAGCCTTATCAACAATGGATGTACATTGTTATCATTTTTGGTGAAGAGGGGCACAAGTGATTTAAGTTATTTTTTGGAGAATGCACATGGAAATTTTAGCACAACAATAAAGTAGATATGAACACTCAAGTGATTCTTACTAGACTCATGGCAAGGTACTCTCTCTCGCATCATGCAAGAGGATCTCTTCTGCTCTCGCATGCTCGAGATTTCAAATTTTACCTGTCACAGTGTTAGAAGCTCTTCTTTTCATATTTATGATGGAGTTTCTCATCCGATTCACTGGGGAAATTATTTTTAGGATAATGGTGTTTGTGTGGAAGGATAGGGACCATGATGGAACCTTGGTTGAAGTTATTTTTACAATCAACCCATCATCATCTGAAAATTTGTGTTAGTGAAAGGCTTCATCAAGGGTGGAGGAATTAATAAGTCCCACTGTAGCACTTGGTTCATGAGTTGGGTTGGATGTTTAAGGACCTAATATTCCTTGGTGTTAGCCTAGGTATGTTAGTGATCAAATGACTCTTTCAGTTGTTTTCCATTAAATCATATGTCAAAATTTTTTACTTTTTGAACATGTTCTCAGAAAATAATTTTGGTCACTGAAGAGGTCTAAATCATGTATGTTGCTCCTTCATTTCATTTATCATCACCATTTTAAAAGTTATCACCATCATTAGTTTAAAGGTCACCATCTCCATCATCATCACTGAAGAAGTCTAGGGTTAGGCCATTCCATCTCATATAAGTCAAGTCTAGGTTCAACCCTGCCTTTGGAAAAATATTCAAATTTTCACTGAACATAAGGAAAAAACCCTCAATTTCATTCATAAAAACCTAGTGAAGGAGAAAGAATGTTTATGAAGTTTGAATAAAGCCATATCTCTTGTTTCATATGGCTCAAGTTTCAAAAAAATTTCAAACATCTCATCTCTGTCTCACTGTTTCATGAAAAACTGAAGAATTCTATCTCACTGTCTCATTTAAAAGATCAAAAAGTCATCATTGACTATAAGAGATCTAACGAAGGTCATTTTGACCTACTGTCCTAGTCAAATGCAAGGAGAATCATTTCAAGATTCAAAGACATCTTATCTGGTTTTGAAAAGAGTCATTATCCCATGTGAAAGTTCAAAGGTGTGAAGAGATTTCAAAGTTTTAAAGAGAAGCAGTCTCATTGTCCCCATGAAAAAGAAGCAAATTGTTTCTTGATGTCTCATCAAGGATCTATAAAGTCACCTCAAATGTCAAAGAAAAAAAATGTTGGTTTTGTCCTCTGCATCTCACTTAAAGAGGATGCAGTTCATTTTTCAAGTGTAAAAAGGGTTAAAAAGTCATTGTAAATGTCATGGGAAAAGGTAAAAGGTTCATAATCTTATAAAGGGAAAGGAAAATTCATTTTTATTTCATTGTTACCTTTCATATGTGTGAGAGCAACGTTTCTCTACTTCACTTACCCCTCAGTACTCTCAAAATTCTGTTACAATGCTAAAAAAGACTTGTGTTACGCTCTTGTGGTGAAAAAAATACTTGTGTTATGCTCCTATAGTAAAGAGATCATTGGTGTTACATTTCTATGGTGAAGAAAAGACTGGTGTTACACTCCTGTGGTGAAGAAAAGACTGGTGTTACACTCTTGTGAATATAATACTTGTGTTATGCTCCTGTGGTGTAAAGAAACTGATGTTACACTCCTGTGGAATAGATAAGAACACATTGTTACACTTTTGTGAATACAAACCACGTTTTTATGCTTCTGTGTGTGACAGTCTTCAAAATTTTCGAGCCTGAAACCCTACAAAACTTCAAATTTCGAGCTCCATCCTTTTCTGTAGCCTCCATATAAGTGAAAAAAACCATGGAAAGTGACAAGAAGAGCTTCAAAGGAGGGCACCATCTTAAGTTTGAGCCATTCACCATGCACGATATTAATGCTTCACCATTGGCCACAAGGTGCTTTCAAAGAACTCAGTGTTTAAAATTTTGTGAAAGGCTTATGGAAGGAGGGTATCATCTTCAGTTTTCCAACCTTTTTTCAACCAACTAAAATATGGGAAATGTCACTCTTGTAGGTATGGATATCAGCCTATAATATGACCTAATTTCTTTAGCTACAGGTATCATCTCTCATAGAGAGTAGTGGTTCAAGGGTATGGACCTAGACATTGGAAATTACAAGCAGTTCCTAAAGCCGCATGCTAGGGATGATCCAGAATTTGTTTTTCCTTTTTGAAACCTCAAAAAAAAGTATGCTCCTCTAATGATGTTCATAATGAAGTATTTCACATGTGAAGGAATATTCTCTAGGTTATATAGGTATCACATCGGGCTTTTGATGCATTTTACCAGAGTTAAAACACTTGATTTTCCTCATTATTTATACAAGAGCTTGCTTAATATGGTTGAAAAGGTTTATATTAGAAGGGAAGATCATCATACTAGTCTCTTTCATCATGGCCTAATCAAGCTCATTGTGTTGTATCACTTGTCCTCCATAAACATGACCTGGGAAGACTTCTTGGAGAGATTGTCAACAACGCTTTCTTTCTTACCTATTACATCATCACCAAAACCAATGGATATTGGATCTTCTAGCATGCCTATTCAAATTTCAGATGTCCCTATAGTTGTGGGATTTTCTCACAAATATAAGAGAGGGAGGAGACAAGTTTTTGTGCCTAAGTCTACTAGGAGTTTTCTTACACTTGGTGCCCATGATGAGCAATATCAGATAGAGGAGCAACCTCTCTTGCATCAACATGATGATTTAGTGCCATTGGAGACTAATTTATTAGAGCATGAGGAGGTCAGATTGACTGAAGACATCATCAAAGAGAAAGATAAAGAGATATCAGAATTGAAAGAGGCCTTCTCCATTTCCCACTCCCGAATTACTTTCCTTGAGAGGGAAAATTTTCAATTGGAACTGAATCAGCTCCTACAAAGAAAGTAAAACTCATACATGGAGGAAAATAGAGGCAAAGGAAAGAATATTGTTGTTGTTGACAAAATGTAGGATATGGAGGCTAAAACACATACAAAAAACCAAGAACAAGAGGCCTCAAAGGGGCACTGTGTAATGTTCCCACTTAGCCTTAGCTAAGAGGAACATTCAATTTTGTTTTAATTTCTGTTGCATGAATAAATGAATAAAGGAGGACATGTAAAACTCTTGAAAAGTATGAATAAATCAATGCCCATGTGAACAAAGACAAATCAGGGCCATGTAAATAATCACTTGCAGGTGTGAAAGAGGTTTGAGCTAAAGACTGCGGCAACCTTGACCAAATCAACAACGCTGTCTAGGTTCATTGCATCTCCAAAAGGGATAGTGTAGTTCCAGAACGAAGCCTCTCATGTGAAAAGGGCTAACTCATCAAGGTGGTTTAGGGTTTGCAAAGGCTTTCTCATCTTATAAAAGGAAAGGGAGGGCAGCAAGAGAAGGTTGTTGATTGATCATATTTTTGAGTATTTGTCTACTTAGACAAATACCATTCTCTGCTGTTTAGCGGAGGATTGTATTTGGAATTCCTATGCATGGATTTCACCTCTTCCTTTGAGGATTATTGGAGGATTGTTTGCTGAATTGAACCACTATCAGGCTTGAGGCCAAGCTCTACTTTCATTAGGAGCGCTGATCCATTGAGGGTTTTTTCTACTTCTACAAGCTGCAGCAAGTGGGAGTCTAGATCTACAGAGATCTAGTGTATTTTTGGGAGCCTCTTCTCATGGAGTGTGTTCTTTAACCTCCTAGAAGAGTGTCTCTTCTCCTTGTACTTCAGATCTGAAATTTTACAGTGGTTATTTATGTCATTTGAGCTACATCGCTGTTCATCTAGATAGACTGCGCCATTTTGGTGTGAGCCTCTTCATGGTGTTTTGCTCATAGTTTAGATCAGAGATCTCTAGTGCTGGGATTTTCCTTCCACTTTGTGATCCATGGATTAGCTTGCTGATCCATGTTATATTTAAATCTAATCCATTGTAATGAAATTTCATATTCAGAAATTTACTACAGCATTTTATAGTTCCTGTAACTTGTTTCTCAGATCTACTCTTATTTATGCATGCTTTTGTCAAAATTCCAAGGGGATCTTGAAGAGAAGACTATCTAGTTTCCAGATCTGAAATAGATCTGATGTTTCATCCAAAAATCTGTCCTAGATCTAATTTGTAACTTCCAGCTGCTGAAGCTCCTTAAAAATAAAGCTGTTGAGCCATTTCTGCAAATGTACATGTGTTCCAGCTCTCTTTTCTGAAGATTTCTTGCTGTGTTGTCTCATGAATTCTACTGTATAGTGAAAGAGCTTCATCATAATGCTGATTTTCTATCGTATTACTAAAATATAAACCTCCTTTCTGATCTCCACTGAATATCTGATAAAACTGCACAATTCCTGAAGTAGTGTTTGCATTTCGCTGCAACCTTCCTCTTTGGGTGCTTTTTAGCTAGTCTAGCTTTTGGGAGATCTATTTCATGTATCTAAACTAATTTTTTTTAGATGAGTTTCCATATATAAGTCCCATACAGTGTAAATAAGAGGAACCAAGTCCTGATTTGTGTTTCTGTTGCACAAGTTTTCTTATACAACGTTTTTCTTGATCACATTGTTGATATTACTGAAAAAGGGATATTACAGTGGTATCAGAGCTCCTTTCTTGGCACAGCCTGTGCTTGCCTTGGAGAAACAGTCATGCTACATTCTGAATAATATGATCCTCTTACTGAGAGGGAGAGGAGGTACCAGAATATAAGTCATAAAAAGTATGACTACACTACTGATGACCCTGACAAGGGTCAAGACAAGGGGAAAGCCCCTGAAACTGTGAATGATAAGGAAGCAGAGGAGTTTGAAAAAAATATTTTGGAGACCATGCAAGATATTTCCAAGGAGATCAAAGAGATGAGGGTGGACATAATGAGGGAATCTCTTGGGTGATTTCATCAAGGAGAAAGTTCTGACATGTCCCACTATGGGACTGGTCAACCTGTGAGCCTGCCACAAGCTCCACAAGCCTCACAATGCTCTACTATTCCTACCTTCTTGGCTATAGGGAATGAAGGAACACAAGAGAAAACCTAACTTGAAGGTTAATTTGTGGAGTATGACTCTCAGAGTCAGAGATTCAAGGATAACTTGAGTTTCCAAGACTTTTTTCATCTCAAGGACCGGAGGAGACCATGGCAATAGTATAGAGATGGTGGTTTATTTCATGGGAGACACCACACTATGTGTAGATTATTTTTTTCCCAAGTTTGATGGATCATCCTCTTGTTCTGCCAAGGCATGGGTGGAAAAGCTAGATATCTATTTCCAGTTGAACGAAGTCCCTGAAGTTGAAGCCATCAAGATTGCAGTGCTGCACTTTGAAGGTGAAGCACTCAATTGGTGGTTCCATGGATTGTCTACATTAGGACACATAAATGTGACTACCTATGTTGAGTTCACTAGAAGACTGGTGGAGAGGTTTGACAGGAAGGATCCTTAAGCACCCTTCATAAGCCTTGCAAAACTAAAGTAGGCAGGAGATGCAGAGACTTATATCTATGAGTTTCTAAGACTATCAGTCATGGTTCTTGATCTATCTGTAGCAAGGAGAGTCTACATGTTCATTGATGGCCTGGAGGAACCTTTGCATGGGTTGGTTAAGTCTACTAAGCCCATCACCTTGCATGATGCCATTGAGAGAGCTAGAGATCTCCAAGATGCCTTGCCAAAAGCAAAGGAAACTCTCCAAAGCAAAGCCCTTCACTCTTCTAAGGGGAAAGAAGGGAAAGTTGCTCCTCCCAGGGAGAGCTCATTGAAGAAACCTCTTGACATTGATCTCTGGAGGGAGTTGAGGAAAAAGAGATTGTGTTTCACTTTCCAAGAGCCATGGGTACCGGGACATAGATGTGCTGCTGGAAGGGCAAACTATATAGAATTATTCTTAGATTTTGAGGAGGAAGATGGGAATGATGGACCTAGGAGTGGTCACAATGCTAGTGATGATGATGAGGAAGATCAAACACCATCCAGAGATGAAGATGGAGCCTTTGCTCCAACAAGTGGGACTTGAGAGGAGTGCCTAAGTACTTGAACCTAAGAGTACAAGGCTCAGTAATGAACCAGAGAGTGTCTATTTTGATTGACAGTGGGGCAACCCACAACTTTATTAATGCTCACCTTGTGCAAAGGAGAGGAATCCCCACTTATACTTTTGATGGGTTTTCTGTTTTGGTCCCAGTAGATAGAACCATGCAATGCATGCAATATGTTCCATCACTTTCCGTCACTATGGGATCATACACTTTGGTGGATCACTTCTTTGTAGTTGACATACCAGACACCAATATCATCTTGGGTGTCTAATGGTTGATTATCTTGGGGAAGGTTACCACTGTTTGGAAAGCCTTGCAGATGGAGTGGGTGGACTCGAAGAGTGGGAAACCACAAATAATTCAAGGCATGCACACTTATCCTTCACCTAATGTTTCCACTCAAACAACAGAGATGGATTTGCGTAGTGGAAGCAAGGATCTCACAGTTCCTTCTCTCATGTTTATGAGGATGCTACAAGAGACATTCTTACCTCATGGCAAGCCACTTGGAATGTCATTAGATTCTGATTTTGTGGGGAAAACCTCAGAAAGTGCTGCTCCAAATATAGATCCAGCAAGGATTGGAGAGAAAGCTACAGTGTTGTGGGGGAAAGGAAAGGGGAGGATCAGCCTTCCAACAAACAATTTTGGCACGTGTAATGTCATTGAAGAAATCAACAACAAGGCAAGCACCCCCATAGATGTATCAGTAGCGCTATCATTGTTGAGCTGTGTGGATCCATATTGGAGATCTCAACTCCTTGTGGAGTACTCCAAAGATCTTCACACCAGGATGATACTAGATGACATGAAGCAAGAGGGAGGCTATTTGGTCCATGAAGGGATCATCTATCATCTTGGTATAGTATTCTTGTCTAAAGCCTCCAAGCTTAAGCAAGAGATACTACAAAGGGCACATAAAGAGTTCCTTTCTAGCTATATACAGTCAACAAAGATCTACACCCTAATCATGAGGAGTTTTGATTGGGAGGGTATGAAGGAGGAACAACATTAGCACTATGATTGGGAGGAACTACATCAGCACTTTCAAGAGTGCAAGAGTTATGAGGAGTGGGGACAGCCAAAGGACTCTATGCAAGAATCATTTCAGCCTTCTCTTCCTTCTCTTGAAAGAGGAGAAATATCCATGCCCAACTTCACATGTGTGGGAGACTTGCATGGTAAAGAATCTGATCTTATGGAGCATGTTTATTTTTCTGATTTAACATATTCTCCTACCATATGTATGTAGGCCATGGCTCCTATAGGGAGTGGTATGACATGTAGATCTCATGGCATTGGGTGCTTCCCAAAGGCACCCAACTTGTGTATCACTTTCAGCCATGTCAAAGTGACTCATGCAGCAAAGGTGTGGTGGGAGTACCACTTACCACACTCAGATCTACTAAAGACAAGAAGTGCATTGTGCTGGTATCTTATGTGGGATTGTGACCCACCTCCTCAAGTGCAAATTTCAGTTATTGGTATTGTTTATGGGTTTGTATGGTCAAAGGATGGGTAGTGTATATGTACCACATGGGATGGAACTTCAACTTGTACTTCATGATACATGTTTTAGATGTAGCATTGCTTCACACATGTTTATTTTTGTTGAGTTCTACACTCCTGAAGGGATGAACTATGCCCCTATTTTGTTAGCATTGGAGGAGAAATTTTTGATGTATTGGCTTAATGAGCACTTAAACCATGATGAAAACTTGATCCTTGATGGTGCCATCAATGGAGAAGGAGAAGAACTACAGCTCTTACCCTATCAGTTACTTGAGGAAAAGAAACATTTTGGAGGGGAGGACTGTAATGTTCCCACTTAGCCTTAGCTAAGAGGAACATTCAATTTTGTTTTAATTTCTGTTGCATGAATAAATGAATAAAGGAGGACATGTAAAACTCCTAAAAATTCTAAATAAATTAATGCCCATGTGAGCAAAGACAAATCAGGGCCATGTAAATAATCACTTGTATGTGTGAAAGAGGTTTGAGCTAAAGACTGGGTCAACCTTGACCAAATCAACAACGCTATCTAGGTTCATTGCATCTCCAAAAGGGACAGCGCAGTTCTAGAAGGAATCCTCTCATGTGAAAAGGGCTAACTCATCAAGGTGGTTTAGGGTTTTGTTGAAGCCTCAAAAATCGCTGCTTCAAACATTGGGGGAAAACCACCCGGTCGGGACCTTAGGACAGCTCCTTTTCCATTTGGTGTGGTGGCTCCGACTGGATTTATAGGACCATTTTCCTAATAAATAATGGATTGGTGACGGAATGATTGTGTGAGTGGATAATGAAACTAAATGACTGAAATAATCTATCTAATTTAATCTATAACTTATAAATAATTCTAAAACTTAGCGCAGGTGTTAAATATGAATACAACTTAAAGATTGTTTCAATCAAATCAATAACCATGAAAATGTATTATAATTTAACAGAAATATGCAGTATCAATAATGATAACTCTGTTTAAGAAATTAAACAGAGTTATAATAACACATTGCATTTATCATTTTATATATCATTTGTATACACTATGAAAGATAGATATTTCTATACACTCAAAAATGATATGTATAAAAAAATATTTGTAAAGAAAGTACATATAAATGATAGAAAATTTAAAGAGAATATATCATAGCATAAGAAAAATAATAGTAAATTGATAGAAATACTAGATTCATCTTGATATTCTTCTTGATGCAATTCAATATCCAGATCCAGTGCTTCAATGTGAAACAAAATCTAAGGTACAACAATGCAATTCTCAGAGGTAATTTTCCATAAACCACGAGATGTGATCCTTTATAAAAATATAATAGTCGATGGAGTACAAAAATGTAACATCCAATTCAAAAATATTACAAACTCAGGACCCTTTCTCCAATACATGGAAAGGGTTTAAATAGGAAATTAATAAAACAAAATAACTAAAACTATTGCTACAATATATCATCAGAAATCCGGAAACAAACTTGTGATATTAAAATGAAACAAATTCATTGATTTTCTCCTGCATTCAGTGTGCCGAGGTGGAAAATTGTGAGCATATCTTTGACCTCTATTGGATGACTTAGCCTCAAATGTAACTGACCAGTATACATGGCATCATAAAACTCTGGAATGATGCAACTAATGGCATTGGAAAGGCATTTGATTGCCATTTGTTGACTGTGTGGCCTGATTAGATATGTCCACATGATGTCCCATGAAATTCCTTGAAGTTTTTTGATTTGCTGATTCTTATTGACTAATTCTTGCTTCCACCTAGAATCAGTCTCTTTTACCTTTGGTAATTTACCTAGGATACAATCTTAAATTAAATTGGTGGCATATAAGCTATCATTAACCAACTGTGTTATATTATTCATCATAGTCTTGCCTCTTGATGTGGCTCTTTCTCCTTTTATCAACTGCTTTTCCCATTCAGTAAACATAATTTATTTGTGTCTTTCTTCAATCATGGGAAGGTTTGCATTCCTTCCCTGCTCTGAGTCTTGCCATGAAAGAAATTCAGAAATTTTCTCATCTACATCATCAAATTCGAGCTTGAGGATGATTCCTTAATCTATAAGAGATGATGTTTTTTGACATAAGGGCTCAGTTTGTGCCATCTTTTGACATAGTTCATTCAACTGCTGAGACAGTAGTTTTTTATTTTCAAGATCTTCAGTTTTAAATTGATCTAATTTAGGATAATCCCTAAATTTGTCCAATCTTTCTTGGAATATTTTCTCTTGTTCAACCTTAGCAGTTTTCTCATTTTGCAGTAAGGTTTGTAACTTTGCCACCTCTTGATTTAATTGTTGTTTCTTATTCAAAGCTTGTTGATCAATCTTTTTCTTTTCAATGCCAAGTTGCTCTTCCAACTGTTTAGCTCTGAGCTCTTCTTCTTGCAATTGATGTTCCAACTGCATTATCTTTTGCTGATTTTCTATTGCTTGTTCTTCCAGCATAAATATCCATAAGTCCTTTTTTTTCATCATTTGGGAGACTTCAGAAGCTTTGTCTATAGTGGCTGCACTATAGGCACCTGCATATTGTGACAATTTGGTGAGATCCTCTGAAGGATTCACCTCAGTATTTTTCCAGAAAATGTTCATAAGTTCAACTTGTGATGTTGAAAGAGATTCTTGATCTTTTCTTCTTCTCTTCCTCTGCTTCCTGACAATAGCCCTATGCTTAGGACTATAAAAGACATCTAGAGGAGGAATATCTTTTACTTTCAACACAATTTCTTCTGTAGGATGCTCAGGGATGATTTCCATATCTTGATCTTTCAGAATGTCAACTTGAGGATTATTTTGTGATCCTATTTGCTGAGCAAATTTTTCATATTGACTTAGAAAATGGGAAGTAATAATAACTTTAGTAGAATCCACCACTTTTTCCGTGGCCTTTTCTCCTTCAAGTTGATTATCTGGCTTATTACCAATATTTTCTTTTTCTGTCTGAACATTAGCCTTGCTACCTATGTTTTCTTTCACAGTCTGCACATTAGTCTGAATGTATGTGCCTTATTTTTCTGTTTGAACATTAGCCTTGCTAGTTTTCTCTCCTTTCTTAGTATTTACATCAGTCTTGCTACCAGTGTTTTCATTCCATTTATTAGGCTTAGTTCCTGTGATTCCCTTCTTAGTCTGTACATTGATTCTGCTAGTAGATGCTTCTTTCCATGCTTTTCTAGTTGCATCTTCTTTTTCCTTATGTTCAGTTTCTATATTTTCAGTTCCTTGCGAATTGATTCTTAATTGGTTAAGAGGATCTTTTAGTAGTCTCTGGCTTCGAAACAACATGAATTTATTCATATCTTCAGTCTGAAACTTGGATTTAGCCAAGTTATAGACTTGGGAAAATTTATCAACAGAAAAAAATAAATCATCGAACTTATCGGGCTCATGGTCAAACCGAGCAATTGAAACTAAAGTTGTGAAATCAAATGATACTTTTCTTGAGTCATACTGCCTGCCTGCGACTGTTGAGAGCTTAAGATCCCTTATTTTGATGACTTCCTTCTCAGCATGTATGAATTTATTAAGGGTATAATCTCCACAATGAAATGGAAAAGTAGGCCACATCAATTTCTTGTTATTCTTTAGATACCTTGGCATGCCTTCTACTGTTAACTGGTAGGAAATTTCTTGTGCTAACAGTTTTTCGGGAACATACAGGGGTAAAATATGGGGCTCCACAATGCTCCCAAAAACTCCGACATAGGTAAATTTCTCTTCTCCAAACTAGTCACCAATCTGGGATATATCATTCTTATCTTTTTCAGAAAGCCGGGGAGGAAATTGGTTAAAAATGGTTTGATAGACAGGAATCAGAAAACCGTGACAAATTCTATATACATGGTTTTTAAAATGAACCTTCCACAAGAGCTTATGATAAATATGTATAGGAGAAGGATCTTGGGGGGTCCATTTCCAACCTAGAATGGGAAATTCAGAATTGAAACATAGGGCATCTAGAATGTAGGCACATAAGTAAAATGGGGTTGTATTTCCTGTGTCTTTATCCTTTCTATACTCTACGATTCTATTGGCTATCTTATCTGAAAGGATAACTGACTAGTCCATGATTTTAGAATTCATAACAGAATGGATTAATGGTACGATTTGGATTGAAAATATAGCAGAATTATCGTTTCCAAAAATCCTACACATCATTGCGGCAACATAAAAATATGGTACCGAAAGGGACTCCACGGAGTACATACCTGATGATTCATTTTTATGCTTCTCTGGAACTTTTCTCCATTCTCTGATTGGTTCCGACTGAGTCTCATTACTTGCAAAAAAATCATTAATGAAGGCTTTGTTGTAAAGTTTATAAGGGTTTGGAAGATGGTACATTGCCTTAATATCCTCTGCTTTGAAAGACCCAAATATTGTTCCAGCAACTGAAACAAATGTCTTGTTTTTAATGGTGACATTGTCTATCACCCACCGAATTACATCATAATAGGGAAAAATGTTTGCCTGAGCTGCGATTCTGTGGAGGAATGAATTTGCAAGGGCTTTAAGAGGAGACTCGGAGTTAGAATTAGAGTCTTCCTCATCAGGAATTATCTCCTTCACCTCAGTGACCTTAGGGTTTTCTCTTTCAATTAGGTTATATACATCTTCCCAAGAGGTTTTTCCAAGACCTTGGCATGATGTGTCTGTAACCAGTTTAATTTTCACTGGTTTTTCTTTTGGTACAATGGGAATAGCAACGAAATTTACAGCGGAAACAACCTTTTATTTCTTAGATCTCTTAGACATCTTGTCGTCTGGTAATGTTTCACTTTCTCGGCGAATGAAAGGATTGGGTGTTTTTTGGTTCTGCGAATGAGAAAAGCTTTTAGACGCGGTAAAAAAGAAATGAGGAGAACAACTATATGAAAATATTTATTCGTTTATTTCAATTTATTATCTCCATGTTTAAACTTAAATTCCCTCTATAAGAGTCATACTCACGCATTCAAAATAGAATGAATCACCATCATTCATTTGATTTTATATTTAATAATAAACGTACAATCGGAGATCGACAATTTTGAAATGTGAATATAAAACTTTCCTTTTCAATTTTGTGATTGTGATGAATAAATAACATATGCACAGTGTAAAAATTAAGTATTGATCGCATCGGATTTTATCAAAAGGGACAGCAAATAACATTTCATGATTTCCGCCGATTTGCGATTGCGATGATGGTGTATCGCATTGGCTCTTTCTAAAGGAAATAAGTTGCAAATGATATTCGCCGATTTGCGATTGCGATTACTGTGGGGTCCATCGCATCGGGATTTTGGTAACATGAGTGAATATGATGTTTGTTCCTCCGAAGTGTGATTGCGATAAATCGCATCGCATCGGAGTTTTGCAATTGACCAAATAAAAGGTTTTCTTTTTCATTTTGCGATTTGCGATTTGCAATGGGGTTGATCGCATCGGAGTTTATAAAAAAAGTATATGTAATATTTCTTCTCCGAAATTTGATTGCAATAAATCGGATTGCATTGGAGTTTTTAAAAACAAATGTAAAACTTTAAGATATCTTCAATTTGTGATTGCTATTACTTTATCACATCAGACTTTGTTCAATATGAATATTTTATGTATTGTGTTGATGCAATAAAAGACTTTATATTTCATCGGATTAGAAATTTTCAATGTTGCATTTGTTTATATGCGCTTTGTGTTTTGTGATATGTGACATATGCTTTTCTAATCAATTAATTTTTTATTGTTTTATTCAAAATGATCAGATTTCCTCTAAGTATTTTATTCCTATCTTAAAAAGAAAGGGGACCTATTTCTAAATGAAATTTATCCTAAAAATTTGAAATGGGGAGGGTTGTTGTACCGTACAACAGGTTTGCAAAGGCTTTCTCATCTTATAAAAGGAAAGGGAGGGCAGCAAGAGAAGGTTGTTGATTGATCATATTTCTGAGTATTTGTCTGCTTAGAAAAATACCATTCTTTGTTGTTTAGTGGAGGATTGTATTTGGAATTTCTATGCATGTATTTCACCTCTTCCTTTGAGGATTATTGGAGGAGTGTTTGCTAAATTGAACCACTATTAGGCTTGAGGAAAAGCTCTACTTTCATTAGGATCGCTGATCCATTGAGGGTTTTTTTTGCTTCTGCAAGCTGTAGCAAGTGGGAGTTTAGATCTACAGAGATCTAGTGTATTTTTGGGAGCCTCTTCTCATGGAGTGTGTTCTTTAACCTCCTAGAAGAGTGTCTCTTCTCCTTGTACTTTAGATCTACAATTTTACAGTGGTTATTTATGTCATTTGAGCTACAGTGCTATTCATCTAGATACACTGCGTTATTTTGGTGTGAGCCTCTTCATGGTGTTTTGCTCATATTTTAGATCAGAGATCTATAGTGCTGGGCTTTGCCTTCCACTTGGTGATCCATGGATTAGCTTGTTGATCCATGTTTTGTTTAGATCTGATCCATTGTAATGAAATTTCATATTCATAAATTTACTGCAGCATTTTACAGTTTTGTAACTTGTTTCTCAGATCTACTCTTATTTATGCATGCTTTTGTCAAAATTCCAAGGGGATCTGGAAGAGAAGACTATCTAGCTTCCAGATCTGAAATAGATCTGATTTTTCATCCATAGATCTTTCCTAGATCTGATTTTTAACTTCTATCTGCTAAAGCACCTTAAAAATAACGTTGTTGAGCCATTTCTGCAAATGTACATGTGTTCTAGCTCTCTTTTCTGAAGATTTCTTATTGTATTGTCTCATGCATTCTACTGTATAGTGAAAGAGCTTCATCATAATGCTGATTTTCTGCCATATTAATTAAATATAAACTTCCTTTCTGATCTCCATTGAATATCTAATAAAACTACGCAATTCCTAAAGCAGTGTTTGCATTTGGCTGCAACCTTCCTCTTTGGATTCTTTTTAGCTAGTCTATTTTTTGGGAGATTTTTTAATGTATCTAAACTAATTTGTTTTAGATGAAATTCCATATATAATTCCCATACAACATAAATAAGAGGAACCAAGTCCTAATCTACGTTTCTGTTGCACATTTTTTCTTATACAACATTTTTCTTGAGCACATTATTGATATTCCTCAAAAAGGGATATTACACACTGGAGCGAGAGAGACAACAAATTCATCAATATGAAGAGTTGAAATTTGATGAGCTCATTTCCATGTAGATAAATGAGGATAGAGATATTTGACTATCAAGATTTAATGAGAATATAGAGAAGCTATTTAAGAAGGCTAAAAAGGATAATAGGCTGCAAATGCACATGACAAGTCATTATCATACCAGGGATACCATTTCTCAAATAAGGCTAAAAAAAGTGAAAAAGAGGATTAAATAAGCACAAATGAAGCTCAAGGAGAATGAAAGCTTGGATTTATTGGCTGAAGCTTCATTATTTGTGTAGCTTATCTCTTACTGGTGTCAAAGAACCAATTTTGAAATCTTTGGAGCAATTTTCATTTTTTACATGATTTTTGGTAGAATTCTGGAAATTTCTCATTGCAGAAGGGTAACTGACACTTATGAATTTATGTTTTGGAGGCATCCAAATAGTGATTTCATTACATGGATGGATTTATTTTGATGAGTACATCATAAATCAATAACCCTCATGACATGATAGGCTGCAATTTGGGAGAAAAAACTCAAAAACCACCTACTTTTCATGTTCTTCCCTCCTTTTTGGACCCTGTGTTACGCTTTTGAGTGAATATGGGAGAATGGATTTTTGAAGGCCTTCCTTTGGTCCATTTTGCAAAATTCAATATGTTATGGAAACTACACACACATGGCTAATTTAACTTTTGTTCAGAAGTGTATTTGGACTTCTCAAAGTGCCTCAAAAGTGTCTCCAAAGTTATGTTATGCTTCTTCAAACCGTTTTTAAAATCTTTAGTCATAATTTTCATAGATCAAAATTGGATTGGATTGCCTCTGCACACTTGTCAAGCTCAAAAATAGTCACAAATTAGAGGTTATGAGATGTCATTAGAGTTATTGGGTTGTTTTTGGCTTCCTATCATGAAGGAATTTGTAATCAAAGTAATGGGAAAACACTCTTATTTTATAGCTAAAGTTCAGGGAATGGTTTCTAACCTCCCTAGAAACTAGGAAATTACTCATATTTTTCATTTACGATCCATTTTGGATGGGATTTCTACCTGATGAGGTGTCATAGTCTATATTTTCTATAAGTAGACTCTCTTTTGTCTTTTGTTAGGTAGGATAGTCTCATATTTTAGTGGAGTTGTTACGTCCCTATATTACTAGTGTAGTCCCTTATTGTTGTTAGTGTAGCCCCCTTATGGTTGTTATTGTACCCTTGTAACCCCCATATTGTTATTATTATGCCCTTAAATTATTATTTTTAGGTCGGCTAGGATTATATTGTCACCCCATGGACTCCTATATATAGAAGGAGGTTTTGCCATTTGTATCATCGAAGAATTGTTCATTTATATAATGTAAAGGAGGTTTCCCCCTTGAAGTGGCTATTTTATAAGGCGTTGATCTCTCTTTTCTTCTATTTTTGGAGTTGGTTTTATAACATTTGGTATCGGAGCTTTGGATTCTAGGGTTTCGTTGCTCCAAATAAAACATTGTGGCATTTTTGCTATAATGTTTTTTTTTCTACAAAGGTTCAGAAGCTAAAATGTTTACCACGCAAAGCCGAAATCCTGAGGAACTTTGTGTAAAAATTTCAGATCTTGGTTCACAATATTTTCAGAGATATGATCTGTGGAAGTTAGGGTTTCTGGAGGCTCTTGAATTTCATCTAAAAGAGGTGACCTTGGGAAAATATCCATAACTCTCTCTTTAAGTATTGAATTGAAATTCTGTAAATAGTGGTTGAAAGTACATAGACTTTAGTTTCATGTGCATCAATTTGAAAGTCAAAGGAGGAAACAGTGACACGTGGCATGCCATATAGGATCGTTCTACCGTACCAGGCCATAATTAGGTCATTGTGTGAGATTTTGCATAAATTTTCCTTGAAGCATCCAACTTGGGTCAGATCCATAGCATTCGAAAGAAGATTCATAGGGCTACTACATGACTGAATTTAAGATATTGAAGATCCGAAATCACATAGATATTTCAGTTTCAATATCGAGCTCCTCAAAAACAAGAAAAATGTGTGTATTTGTTTTCAAATTTCATAAGTCTTGTTTGAAAAATCAGTTTGAAGTGATTCCAATGGCATATTGAAGCATAGAGATCAGTATTGGGTTCTAAAATTCCCCATAAAAATAATTAAACACCCATTAAGCCCTCAAAATAATCTACTATGACTCATGAATATGAAGAAGTGCAACATGATATATCAAAATTACAAGAGCAAGTGCACCAAATTTCGCTCTCGCAAAGAGAAACAAAAAATTAAATGAAATTTTTGAAGAAAGTTGTCGAAGTGAAGATGGATGGTTTGAAGAATAATATGGAGGGTTTGAAGAATGGCATGGAAAGCATGGAAGAAAATATGAAATACAACATGGAAGACATGAAGAATGATATAAAAGTAGACATGGAAGGTTTGACCAAATTGATACAAGACATGATTCATAATGGAGAAAAGATAGTAGAGGAAACTCATGATGAGAAAAAAATAAATGCTAATCATGATTTCATGAACTCTAATGTTGGATTGAAGACCCACCATATTCCAAAGATCGATATGAGGAATTTTGATGGCAAGGATTCCATAACATGGATACTACAGATGGAGCAATGTTTTAATCTCAATAATGTGAAAAACACACAAAAAGTATGTGTTGCAACTTTATATTTAGAAAAAAATACATTTGTATGGTATCGATGGATTTTCTCTCATAAAAAAATTGTCACTTGGTCAATTTTTATGGAGGAAATGATAGCACATTATGAGGATACAAACAGTAACACCTTTAGCCAATCGATAAATCTCAAACAAAAGGGTTGAATGGTGGAGCACATTGAGGACTTCCAAAAATTGAATATAAGGGTAGCTGATATTCCAGAGGAACAGAGGATTGATGTATTCATAGGGACTTTCAAGGATAACATCCTACATGAGGTTCGCCTTTGGTGACCTGATTCATTGGAAAATCCATTCAAGTTGGCAAGAAAAATTGAATAGCCTACCACTCACATCTATAAATATGGAAGTGTTTCTAGTCCTATAATTACACAACCTACAAGGTTGACACCACAACAATTGGAAGAAAAAAGAGAAAAAGGGCTTTGCTAGAGTTGTGATAGAAAATACACTAAAGGTCATAAGTGTATTGAGAATAAATTATTTTACATAAATTGTGAAGAGGAGGAACAAAATGAATAAGAAACTTTAAAAAAGAGGATATACACCAAGAACAAACCATAGAGAAAGAAAAAATGAGTCTGACCATATCCTGTAATGCATTGGCAGGAATTACCACTCCTCAAAGTCTCAAGATAAAAGGACATATCAAGAAGAAAAAGGTAATAATGTTGATTGATTCGGGTAGTACCCATAATCTTATTCATTGTAAGGTAGTCAAGGAATTGAATTTCTTCGTATACCCAGCACCAAAGTGTCAAGTGATGGCTGCAAATGGAGGAACTATAAATTTCTTTGTAAAATTCCATAATATCAAGCTAACCATGGGGGAATATGTGTTTAATATTACAATGCTTTCCATTCCAATGGGAGGTGCTGATGTTGTACTAGGAGTACAATGGTTACAATCTTTGGGGACGGTAGCTTTTAATTTTCAAGAAATTTTCTTGATTTTTTTTTTCGAAAGGAAAGGAAGTTCAATTATGGGGTATTGCAGAGAAGCTGAGAAATATAATAATATCTAATGTCATGAAAAATCTTCTGAAGAAAGAAAAACTAGGCATAATTTCTCAATTATTCTCACTAGAAGCTCCAACATCAAAATGGTCTATTTCTCCAAATTTCCAAAAAATCTTGGACAATCATTCCAAGGTGTTTGAAAGTCCCAAAGGACTCCCACCTATTTGTGATCTGATCATGCTATTAATTTGATTCGAAGAATTTTTCCTCCAAACATCATGCCTTACATATATCCTTATGTACAAAAGAGAGAAATTGAACATATGATTGCATAAATGTTAGAGGCTGGTATAAGTCAACCTAGTCAAAGTTCTTTCTCTGCTCCAGTACTATTGGTGAATAAGAAGGATGGATCATGGCACATGTGTCTGGATTGTAGGGAGCTCAATAAGCTCACTATGAAATTTAAATTTTCCATTCCTGTGATTGATGAATTATTGGATGAATTACATGGAGAAATTTATTTTACCATGTTGGATCTTCGTTCAGCATATCATCAAATTAGAATGAAGACCAAATATATTCCGAAAACAACATTTCAAACTCATGAGGGTCATTATGAATTTTTGGTCATGCCTTTTGGCCTTACCAATGCACCTTGTACATTTCAAGGGTCGATGAATTCCATTTTCAGACCCTTCCTTAGAAATGTGTTGGTATTTTTTTATGATAAAATAATTTACAACAGGTCTTGGAAGGATCATGTTCAACATGTTGACATGGTGCTCAAACTATTGGAGGAGAAACAATTATATGAAAAAACCTCCAAATGTTTCTTTGGAGTACAAGAGGTGGAATATCTGGGTCATATTGAATCTCACAAGGGTGTTAAGGTAGACCCTAACAAAATTAAATCCATTAAGGAATGGAAAGTCCCCACAACCATAAAGAAGTTGCAAGGATTTCTCGAGTTAACAGGTTACTATCATAATTTTGTTAAGAATTATGGGAGAATAACAGCACCTCTAACAACATTATTGAAGAAAGATGCATTTTCATAGACTCCTAAATAAACTAAGGCCTTTGAATATCCTAAATAGGAAATGTGCCTAACACCCGTCTTAGCTACGCCAGACTTCACAAAACCTTTATTATGGAATGTGATGCCTCAGGAAATGGAATTGGTGTTGTTTTAATGCAACAAAGAAGATCCATTTATTTTAAAAGTTGTCCAATCAAAGGAAAGTATTTACAGAAAGCTATTTATGAGAAGGAAATGTTGGAAATACTACATGCACTAAAGTAGTGGCGACCTTACGTAATGGGAAGACACTTCAAGGTAAAAAATGATCATGATAGTCTTAAAAACTTTTTGGAACAAAGACTATCTTTAGAAGAGCAACAAAAATGGGTCACAACGATGTTGGGTGATGACTTTGAAATCATCTGCAAAAAAGGGAAGCTAAATGTTGTTGCATGTGCACTCTCAAGAAAGGATGAAGAGGTTGAAGCATTGCTTTGTGCAATTTCTATTATCCAGCCAGATTGGATAACCAAAGCAAGGGATGAATGGAAAAGGGACAAATAAGTGTGGGAACTCATTCAAAAGTTGCAGCAAGGTCCTAGTACATATAATACATTTATTTGGAAAAATGATTCCTTATGGTACAAAGATCGCTTATATCTTTGTAAGAATTCCAAACTAAAACAAAATATTCTTTGGAATTGCACACTTCTCCCTTAGGAGGACACTTAGGAATTTTAAAAACTTACCGCAAGGTGAAGAAATATTTTTTTTGGGATGGCCTTAAATATGATATTCAAAATTTTGTGGCGGAATGTTTGGTTTGATAGAAAAATAAAGTGGAGAAAATTAGTCTTCTACAACCTTATCCATTCCAAGTCAACATTGGGAGGAGATTTCAATGGATATTATCATAGGTTTACCAATTATGGACACTTTTGTGCATTATCTCATCCATTTAAATCAAGTACAGTTGCTATTGTATTTATGGAAACAATTGAAAAGATACATGGAAACCCAAATATTATTGTAAGCGACAGAGATCCCATTTTTACTACAGGTTTTTGGACATAACTATTTTCTTGTTTGGGTACTCAACTAGTTTATAGCTCATCTTATCGTTCTCAATCTGATGGGAAAACTGAGATAGTGAACAAATGTTTGGAAGGAAATCTTTATTTGTTTCTGTACTGCAACAAAATTGACCCCATTTATGGAACTTTATGGATATCATCCACCATCCATCACATCATCTTTAAGAGAAAATTCGAAGGTTCAATCAGTGGAACATGACATCGAGCATCAACAAAAATTTCTCCAACTCTTAAAGGATAACCTAAATTTGGCACAAAATTGAATGAAACAACAGGCAGATCAACATCATAGTGAGAGAAGTTTTGATGTAGGAGACTGGGTATTTTTACGGCTACAACCATACAAAAAAATGCCCCTCAAGCAAGCTAATAAGGAAAATAAATTATCACCAAAGTACTATGGTCCTTACAAGGTGTTGCAAAATATTGGTACTATGGCATATAGGTTGGAGCTTCGTGCTTCTTCTCGAGTGTATCTAGTTTTCCATGTTTCATGCTTCAAGAAGGTTATAGGTGACAAACTTCCAGTTCAAACAATATTGCTAGAACTTGATGAGGAAGGAAAAATCATATTGCAACCTGAAGCAGTCACAGAAAAAAGAACTTGACAACTACGAAATCGATCATTTTCAGAGTATCTCATCAAGTGGAAGAATTTACCCACTGAAGATTCTACATGGGAGGATGAGAATTTTATACAAAAGCATGCATATCTACTCAAGTGTTGAGGACAACTCTTTTCTGAAGGAGAGGCACATGTTAGGCCCCTATATTACTAGTGTAGACCCTTATTGTTGTTAGTGTAGCCCCCTTATGGTTATTGTTGTACCCCTGTAACCCCCATATTGTTATTATTGTTCCTTTACATTATTATTGTTAGTTTGGTTAGGATTATATTGTCACACCATGGACTCCTATTTACAGGAAGGAGGTTTTGTGATTTTTATCATTGAAGAATTATTCATTTATGTAATGTAAAGGAGGTTGCCCCCTCGAAGTGGATTATTTATAAGGTGTTGATATCTATTGTCTTCTATTTTTGGAGCTGGTTTCATAACAAGAGCTCTTGTAATCATCTTGTGGAATGAAATTAGAGACAAATTTGCAGGAATTGTGTTGAGATACTTGTGGTATGCTTTGGAGCATCTGTGTTTATCATGAATTTTTATCATTTTATGCTTAATACCATGTCTTCTTCTTCATAAATGTTTATCTTGTAGGTTTAAGAGAATAATTCATGTTTATGCATGCTCTATTTTAGACAAGATTCACCATATTATTTTTATTTGCTTCTAAACTGAATTAATTCACCTCAGTTCTCATTCACAATCTCCTCCATTTTCATCCTATACTCAATGAATGATTAATGTTCTTTCAAACTACCTATATTTACTCACACATTCTCTACAGGTTCACCTTTAATTTCAAACCTAAAAGCCTTATATACAGTCCATTCATTGATTTTTCTATCTAACATTCAAAACATCAAACAAATTCTACTTATTAAGCTTACATAAGCCTAAATTCATCAGATACTTAGCCATTCATTTGGCTTCTTAAAGTGACAAAGAGAGAGCCTTCTATGGTTTGGGTAGGACTAGCTACCTGACCTAAAAGACTTATATACAACCCATTCATTGATTTTTCTATCTAGCATTCAAAACATCAAACAAATTCTACTTATTAAGCTTACATATATAGCCTAAAATCATTAGATACTCAGCCATTAATTTGGCTTCTTAAAGTGACAAAGAGAGAGCCCTCTTTGGTCTGGGTCGGACTAGCTGCCTGACCTAAATTTTGGTCATTGGTTACCTTTCTCCAATCCTACTGTCAGCCTTGGAAAGTTGGGGAGAGTGATAAATTATTGGCATCATTAACCTCCACCACCTCCTCCATTATTCATGGGCATATTTTCTCCGTTGATCCTACTGCTTCAACTCACTCCACTACCTCAGAATTATGCTCAGAATATTCCTCTTCTTGATGGAATATCAGAGGTGAAAAATTATCAGAATGTTTCCAAAGGAATTGAATTCATAGATATTGAAGAAATTGGTAATGACGATGCCAAGATGTGCATCCTTGCATAGAGTTTCTCTGAAGAAGTAAAGAAATGGTTTCACTCACTCACAACTGGTTCAATAGGTACCTCATATAAACTGATTTATTTTTTTTATCGTGAAATAGGAAGAGAAGAAAAATCCATTGCAAATCTTGGTTGAGTATAATGCCTTGAAAAGGAATCCCAATGAGTCTGTCCAAAATCTTACAGCTAGATTCAAAAAAATATATGATTCAATTCCTTAGAATATTAAGCCTCCTTCAGGCCTTGGTTTACTTAATTATAATAATGGTTTTTATCCCGACATGACCTATCACTCTAGGGAAAGAATCCCATCAACTCTTGAAGAAATACAGAGAAATGCAGTGAGCTTGGAAGCCAATTTGATCATCAAGAAGTCTAAAATAAAGATGAACAAAAGAGTCACTATCAAAGAAGAAACATCCACTTCATCTGAAGGAAAAGTAGATACAATGATCAAGACCATGGAGAAGATGATGGATAAAATTTCCATCGTTGATCGACAAGCTGAACCCTACATTAGAAATCCCAATTTCAGTGGTCAAAATTAGCAGCCTCAATATAGGATCAAGCAAAGGGAACATAGGGGTCAGGATCCACAAAGTCAGCAACAAATTTGCACTCCATTACAACAGAATTATATTGAAGGTCCTGATGAATATAATGAAGAATAAATTTCTGGAGAGAACCATTTACTTGAGGAAAATCAACAACCTATTTTCCTCACTGAAAAGGATTAATTTCTGGAGAGAACCATTTACTTGAGGAAAATCAACAACCTATTTTCCTCACTGAAAAAGATCAATTTTTATACACAAATTTCTGCACCTAATGATCACTAATTTGTATTGTCAAATGATGACATATTATCAATGCACACATAAGATTATCATAGGGGATATCAGAATGCTCTTTCTTAAGTGCAGAGATAGTATGGCCTGAGGAATAGGAATTTTCCTATAATCTCTAATCAGAAAAAACATAATGCTCAATTAGATGCTCATCCCACAGAAGCTGCTGCCCCAAATCAAAGTTAAGACAAGGGACCTATTGTTCCTAATAATGTTAAAGGAAATGAAGCTTCCTCCAGTGCTCAAAAGAAATATAAAGAATTCTAATAAGGAAGACAAAAGAAAGAGTCTTCACACAATGATCAACCTGAGAAGAAAGATGCACCATTGAAAGAGGTAAAAAACATTCTGCTACTTTTTATCTTGAAAATGAAATTCCCAAGTTGAAAGTATCCATTCCTTTAATTGAAATATTTAAGAATGATCAGTACAAAGTCAAAGTTTCTAATTTGCTTAGATTTGAACAAATTACAAACATGGTTTGCGAGTGATGATCATCTCGAGCTTCTTTTTGGTCCTGATGTTGATGGTGATTTAGAAGATAGTGAAGTCCCTCCATTTTATCTAAGCCTAAAAATCTATGAATTTATCCTCCATAATTCCATGCTTGATTCTAGAGCCTCTCACAACCTCATTCCCAAGGCCATTATGGATAGGTTAGGACTGGACATCACAAGACCTTATCATGATATTTACTCATTTGATTCAGGTAGGGTGAAATGTCTTGGCCTCATCAAGGACCTAGTGGTGTCATTAGAGAAAATCCCAACCAAGAATGTCCTCATGGACATTGTTGTGGCTGATATCCCTCCCAGATAAGGGATTTTACTTTCTCGTTCATGGGGATTGAAGCTTAGAGGTACCTTAAAACTGGATTGTTCTTATGCTACCATTCCCGTCTTTGGACAACATAGAAAACTATACCAGGAAATTAGGATGAATTACATGATCAGCAGCAGAGAAAAGCCAAATAAAAGTACTGTACATTTTTTTCATACAGATTTAGAGTCCTTTATCTTGTTCAATGATGAATTTTCAATGTCTTTTGAAGATTTGATTGAAGAAAATGCAGAAAATTCTGAATTTACAAACTCTGTTTTAGAATTTGCAAATGTAGAAATTTGTAAAAAAAGTGCCAAATGGTTTGGAACCGAGTGCTACACCTATAAAAAGTGATGGAACAATGAAAGAATCAATTTTTTTTGGTACAACAGAGGTCTCTCAAACAACAGGAAAAGTTCATCCATCTGATTTGGAGTTTCGAGATCAGGGAAGTAGTTTGTGGAATATGGACTTTGATAGATCTTTGGGCAAATAATGGGTTGGAATTGGAGTGTGGATTCACAACCCTATAAATCAGTCATTAAACATCCCTCCCAATGTTTGAATGTCCTCCTACAAGCTAGCCTTTGAATGTTCGAACAATGAAGCTGAGTATGAAGCTTTGATAGCTGGTGTGAAAATTCTCAAGAAGTTGGGTGCAAAGAAGATTTATGTATATGGCTACTCCAAGTTACTAATAAAGCAAGTCAAAGGGGAATACCAGGCCAAGAATCCAAGGATGCAAGCTTACCGAAATGTAGTGCTATAAATCCTCAAGATGTTTTATGAGTACACTTTATATTTGATTCCAAGAGACAAAGATGTTATTGCTGATTCTCTTGCAACTTCGACCAGCATGTTCAAAATTCTAAAATGGACACTGATATGAAGATGACCAAGAAATCCATGTAGTAGAGATTAAAGTTCTTCAGCTGAAGGATAGCTCCATTCCAAGAGGCCTGGCACCTTTGGAAGAGATTTTTGATCAATATTATGTCGCACGCAAACCGACCATGTTGCTGACAGAAGTGGGAGTGGAAGATCTTAATCTTGGCACTTGGGAAAAGACAAAAATGGTAAAAATTTCAAAATATTTGAGTGCAGAAATGAAAGGTAAATATGTAGCGCTTATGTCTCAATTTGCTGATGTATTTTTTTTAGAATATTATGATTTTAAAGTCTATGATATGAGCATAATTCAACATACCATTCACTTGAAGCCGGATCAGAAGCCTTTCCGCCAGAAGCGAAGAATAATGAATCCCAAGTTGCTGCCCTCTATTCAAAAGGAGGTAAATAGATTATTCACTATTGGTATAATAATTCCTCTTTGATTTTAAAATTGGAGGTCTAATCTAGTGCTAGTGAGGAAGAAGACAAGAGAGATTCACTTGCGCACTGATTTCAGAAATTTGAACAAAGTGTTATTGAAGGATAATTGATGACTACCGAAAATGGACCATATTCTACAAAGGGTAGTTGGATATTCTAGACTTTCATTGATGGACAAAAACTCCGAATATAATTAGATTTTTTTTCATCCAGATGATCAAGAAAAGACAACCTTCACAACACCTTAGGGTACCTTTATGTACGCAAAAATGCCTTTCGGATTGAAGAATGTACGGGCTACTTTTCAGCGAGAAATGGACATTTCTTTCGCCAATGAAAAGGATGTATTTTTGGTCATTTATCTTGAAGATATCACTATTTTTTCCAAGACATATGAGCAACACTTGTAACACTTGGAAATAGTTTTTCAGAGATGTAGAAATTTTAGCATATCGTTGAACCCAAAGAAGAGTCTTTTTGCTATGGAAGAAGATAAATTGTTGGTCCATATCATATCAAAAGATAGAATTAGGATATATCCTTCAAGGATTGAAGAAATTTAGACCTTCTACTATCCTAGGAGCAAAAATGAAATTCAGACATTCAATAGCAAAATCAATTTTTTGAGAAGGTTTGTTCGCAATCTTGTTGTACACTTAAGGCATATTACTAACATGCTGAAGAAAGATAGTGAAGTAAAGTTGTATAAAGAGGCAAATAAATCATTTAATAAAGTTATGTTGCCTTTATCCCATGCTCCTATCCTCATTATTTCAGATTATACACTTGATTTACCATTTTTTCAGTTTCCTCGAAGCATACTCTTGTTGTTGTCCTCATGCAAAAGAAAAATCAGAATACAGAGAAACCCATCACCCTCTTTAGTAGAAACATAGGAGATGCAGCCTTGAAGTACAACATCATTGAGAAACATGCCTTGGAATTAATCAAAGCATTGAAGGACTTCCGAGTCTATATTTTACATTCTCATAGCATTGCATATGTTCCAAACGTTGCGGTCAAAGATGCGCTTACACAGTATGATCCTGAAGGGCAGCGAAGTAAATGTATCGCTCCCATGTTAGAGTATGATTTGGAGAACAAGCCCAAAATTCTGATCAAAGGACAGGGCCTGGCAAAGCTCATGGCAGATTCAAATCTTCATGTTGTGGACATCAATTTTATTGATGCATTATTTGAAGAACAAGATGTTGAAACATTACCTGAGGTAGCTGAAATTTTCTCTCTATCACCTTGGTATGCTGATATAGTACATTTTTTACAACATTTGATTCCCCCCTCCCAGCTTGCCAAGTAGCAAGGCTATATATTTAAATTTAAAATCTCTGAAAAACTACATTCTTAATGGTGTCTTATATTGGAAAGATCTGGGTGGAGTATTATTGAATTGTTTGGTTGAAGGAGAAGTTGAAAAAATCATGACAGATTTTCATAAAGGTAACTGTGGCAGTCATATTTATTGCAATACTATAGCTAATAATATCTTGAAGTCAAGCTTCTATTGTCCAAACTTAGTTTCTTATGTTTTTAAAGCAGTCATGAGCTCTCATGAATGTCAAATATTTCAGGGAAAGAGGAAGCTCTTGCCTTTACCTCTAAAACCAATTGAAGTGCAAGCACCATTCCAACAATGGGGACTTGACTTCATTGGCGATATTCATCCTCCATCATCAGCTCAACACAAATGGATACTCACTGCCACATATTATTTCACCAAATTGATTGAAGCCATCTCCACGAGGCAAGTTACCAATACTGTTATCATTCTATTTCTTGAGAACAACATTCTGTCTCATTTTGACTGTTCACACAAGATCATCACAGACAACGCAACTTCCTTCAATTCCAAGAAGATGATTGAATTTTGTGACAAGTATCACATTAGCCTTGTTCATTCAACAACATACTATCCTCAGGGAAACAAGCTTGATGAATCGTCAAATAAATCTTTGGTGAACATAATAAAAAAAAATGTTGCAAGAAAACAAGAGGAATTGGCACAAAAAACTCACCAATTCTCTATGGGAGGATAGAGTTAGCATGAAGAGATCAATCAGAATTTCACCTTTCTAGCTCGTCTATGGTGTTGACACGGTGTTCCCTTCTTCTCTAGCTATACAGTGATGAAAATTCTGCAAGAGATAGAGAGTGAGCCTAATGAAATTTAACGAAGAATCAACCAAATGATCCATCTACAAAATGTAAGAGATGAAGTCTTTAGCCATACTTCAAAGCTTCATGAGAAAATAAAGAATATTTATGATATAAAGACAAAAGCATATGATTTCAATCTTGGGGATGTTTTTCTTCGCTGGGATGCCCAAAATGAAGATAAGAGTAAGCATGGAAAGTTTGACAATCTATGGAAATGACCTTACAAGATCACTATATTTAGAGGAAAGAAAGCATCTTTTTAGAGGATCTTGAAGGGAAAGAAGTGCTGGGAGGACCAATCAATGGTAGGTTCCTCAAACACTATCTAACTTTATCATAGAAGAAGAAGTTCACTGTCATTGTACATATAATTTTAAATTCGATGTCCTAGACAATAAGGAAGTTGTTGCAGAAGTTTGAAGCCCGATGAGAAGGGCATTAGACTTCTACATAAAACTCATGTTTTCTTTCAAAAAGTTAAAAAAATTTCAGCTAGTTGTTAAGTCTGAGTCAAGTCAGTTTTTCTAGTCAAATTCATTTTCAAAATTAGTTCATCATTTTCAGTTTGTCAAATTTTTTCATATTCCATTTTGACTCCATTGCCCAATGGTAAGGCTACTTGATATAAGGTGTTATTGACACCCCTTGAAGGAGCTTCCATCCCCAACTAGAGCCAATGTTAGCCCAAGTATGTTAGTGATCAAATGACTCTTTCAGTTGTTTTCCATTAAATCATAGTTCAATTTTTTTTACTTTTTTTAAACATGTTCTCATAAAATAATTTTGGTCACTGAAGAGTTATAAATAATGTATTTTTCTCCTTCATTTCATTTATCATCACCATTGTCAAATTCATCACCGTCATTAGTTTCAAGGTCACCATCTCCATCATCATCACTGAATAAGTCTAGGGTTAGGTCATTCCATCTCATATAGGTCAAGTTTAGGTTCAACCCTGCCTTTGTAAAAATATTCAAATTTTCACTAAACATAAGGCAACAACCCTCCATTTCATTCATAAAACCCTAGTGAAGGAGCAAGCATGTTTATGAAGTTGAAATAAAGCCATCTCTCATGTTTCGTATGGCTCAATTTTCAAAAAAGTTTCAAACATCTCATCTCTATCTTAGTGTTTCACGAAAAATTGAAGAATTCGGTCTCATTGTCTCATTTAAAATATAAAAAAGTCATCATTGACTGTCAAAGCTCCAAGGAAGGTCATTTTGACCCATTGTCCTAGTCAAATTCAAAGAGAATCATTTCAAGCTTCAAAGACATCTTATTTGGTTTTGAAAATAGTCATTATCCCATGTAAAAGTTCAAAGGTGCGAAGAGATTTCAAATTTTTAAAGAGAAGCAGTCTCACTGTCCCCATGAAAAACAATCAAATTGTGTCTTGATGTCTCATCAAGGATCTATAAAGTCACCACAAATGTCAAAGAATAAAAATATTGGTTTTTTCCTCTACACCTCACTTAAAGGAGAAACATGTCATTTTTCAAGTGTAAAATGGGTTAAAAATTCATTGTAAATCTCATGGGAAAAGGTAATAAGGTCATGTTAGATAGAAAAATCCCTCTTGCGGACAAGAGTAATCTCCCTAGTATCCTAAGGATATCTAGAAACAAACAGACATATGTAAACCATTTCCTCTAGACTTTTTTTCTTATGAATTACTCATTAACTACGGATAGATACTCATACCTGAAGTCCAATGCTTGTTCAGTTTTCAATCCAATCATTCCAGAAAGTATCGATTAATATGTAAGATTTGTAATCAAAGACAATCAAACAAGATTAAAAGCATCTGCAAAATATGATAATTCAAAAGCAATAATATATCTTGGTCATCAAGGAATCTAAGAATTAAATCATTCAAAAGATAATTGAACAACTCAATGAGAAAATATAATCCATTTATATTAACTTTGAATATAAAAGAAGAAACCTTACAATCTTGATGCCTTGATGTTTGTACAGGTTCTTCCGGGGTCTCGAACAGCCATTTTCCTAAGTTTGACAAGACTCCGACTCTCTTTATCATCATAAGACTATGGCTATGAGTATGTAATCTCTCTCATGCCAATGATGCAAAATATGGAGAGTATATTTATTCATCAATTCCTCTCAAAACTATCAAGTTCTAAGTACTCTCTCCAAATCAAGAAGCAAGTACTCTATATGTACTAACTACCCTTGAGACTGAAACTTGGTCTCAATTTATAGCATAAGGGAGGTAGTTTTAGCTCCAAAAAGGAAGGGATAAAGCCCTCCCATCATGGGATTTCAGCTCCAAAAACCAAGGGATAGCTCCATCTATAAAGGGATAAAGTTTCATGAATGGAAGGGGTGAAGCTCAACTAGATAGCGCTTCTAGAAGGCCCCAGCTGGGAGAATATTCGACCAGCTGGGCTTCTAGAACTTACTTTTCTCTTTATTTTACCTTTTATGGGGGTCAGCAGTTTTAATGAGCAGAACGTGTGGGATGTGCCACAACTTTTATAGCATTAAACCGCGGTACCGTAGGAAATGAGTAGGAATAGTGCAGAGTTATGCTTTTTAGGATTTTTAAGAGCTTTTCTCTAGTTCCAAGACTTTTTTTGGGAACTTTATGTTTTTAGACATCTAAGGAAGCAATAAATAGGTAATGATGAACCCATATAGACAACTCAATGTCATGGTGACAAATTTCAGTGTAACAGATTGCCCCCTAAAGTGTGAAGTATGAAGAGTTTTTTGATGAATTCTGAAGAGTGAATTGCTTTATCATTTTGAGGATCGGGTTGTCAGCACATCAGTTGAAACCTGGAAAAATTTTTAATGCAAGCATATATATGCATATCATCACTGAGGTAGGCATTCCCATACTCAGATCAAAACTAACTACATGTTATGATACACAAATTATTTTAGAATTACATGAAGTAGTAGACACAGCATGGACACAGCCATTTGTTATGAGTAGCCTACTATATGATGAATAATAAAACTCCTTGCAGCCTGGATGGTGGAAACTAGATCCAGGGTCTTGGTTTCCACTTCTTGAACTAGTACGATTCTATCCATGCGATTGATTATGTTGAAGTCGAATATGGTAGAAACCACTTGATTACCAGTCAATAATGTGAATTGTTAACAAGTGTGAGAGAAACCACCAGTAATGACAATGTTCTCAAAGTACTCAGTACAATCTATGTAATGTGAATTTGTGACCTGAAGTCGAACATTTCACAGAATCATTTGATCGAAGGTCAATGATTCAACCTGTCGTCGAAGGCGAGAAACCTGCCATTAGGGCATGCAGATCCCAAGGTACTGATAGGATTCGAGATCAACTTTCTAGATCATGTGTTGTCATTGATAGAAAGTGACCCGTCGTAGGAAAGCCTATGACACGAAACCATTAGATCAAGTTTTGAAGAAATATATAGCAAGGACTGATTCATGGATGATCAACACGAGTGGAGACAAATGTTTGCAATGAATGGTTTATTTAACTGATCTCTTGAACACATAACGACACTGTAGATGGTTTGGTGACGATTGACCTAAAGCTAATATCCAGAAACTGACTGAATAATTTCAATGTGGTTTGATTAATTTTTGGCCAAAGGATTTTCCCAACAAAAACATGAATGTGACAAAAGTGTCGTGTTCAAGAGTGGTATACAACTTTTTGAAACGAAGTGTGACAAGTGGATTCATTTTCTCTCTTTTCCCCCACCATTTCTGGCAAGTACCTCTTTATTTTTGACAAGCTTGAGGAGGATTACACTTTCTTGTAATGTAAGCTCATCCTTCGAATGAGTCCAACTTAGTATTAAAATTGAACCCTAAGAAGGAGTGGTTCATTCCTGTTTATAATTGACAGGTCCTTTACTGTTAAGTTTTATTGAGTTCAGTATAGGTGAAACTCGGTGTTTTTCAGTTTTAGGGAGTCGAAAGAAAATTTAGTCTCTCAAGCCCGAAAAATGATAAAATAATGCAGGAGATAACTCTATTGAACATGATTAGTCAACGTATACCTTTGTCGTAAATAGTCCATTTCAGTCCGGAAAAGGGGTAAGCTTATACTAAAGGGACGACTGTTCATTTCCTTTAATGAGTTCAAATAGTCAAGTAATCAACGATATTTTCATGTTTAGAGAGTCTGAAAAGGGCTTAAAAGAGAACTCCAGGGTTTCACTTTTTCGTAAATTTTTAAGAGCCCAAAAAAGTGATAAAAGTGTACTCGTCATCAAAATAATCCTTTTCACCTGATAAACCTGTTTTATGCACATAAACTCAAAAAAATTAAACATATATGTTTCTAATAAGAATTTTTTTTTGAAAAACTACTTTTTAAAGTGGAAAACAAATAAAATAATATTTTATTCGTTCAAAAAATCTTATAAAAAGCAGCTCAACGAAGTCATTTTTACCTTTTGTGTTCAGAATTGAAAGTTGAGAGCTCTGGGAAAAAGCATTCTGGAGGTGATAACGGGAGAATTGACCAGTCAAATCAAAATCCGTCGAATCCAGGTAATCCACAACACTCTTCTCTTCATTTTCATCCATTTTCATTCTCTTTTTAAGTTTTTAAAATTAATTTTTTTTTTTTTTGGGCGGGGGGGGGGGGGGGCGGGGAAATGGTTCAAAATTTCGCTCATGGGGGTTCGCAGGCCAGCCATTGGTTACCTGTGGACCCCGATAATTTTCCTAAAGGAAAATTATCAGGCTACCACAGTTTATATGAAAGGTACATGCAGGGGTCTGCACTGTCCCTATATAAAAACTACGGGGGCGTCGTAAGAAAGTGAAATTGAAGAATTCTCTCAAAAATGGATAATTTTTTTTACTCTAATAGCTTCTAACCATTAAATGCGTCCATTTTCTAGTTATTTTCACAATGTTGGAGTGGCGAGAATGCAAACATGAAGAGGTAGATGATATGTCCATGAATAATCCAGCCATAATGCGTGTTTTAAGAGATTGCGGTTTATACAAATTCTGGGCCATTCAGGGCATGAGGGCACAGGTAGAGCTAATGACCTGGCTAGAGAATAAATGGGACGTTCAGGAACAATGCTTTATCATTGGAGATCACAAGCTTGAAATTGAGCTTGAAGATATCTACTTCCTCACCGGTTTACCCAAAAGAGGTGAACCAATCTCTTTTTTCGGGGCTAGGCAAGGTTGTCTGCCTATCACTAGCTACAAAAAAGAGTTCTGTAACGAGGAAATTGATCCCAAAGACAACCGAATAGACATAAAAACTATCATACGTATTGATCTAAAAGTCATTGCATTCACTATTACCAGATCATGTGGGAGTGCAACTCTACACGTGGCTACCAAGTCACCGATTTAGACAGCTGTTGAATGCTACAGAGGCACTATCTTCAATTGGTGTGAAGGGGTGTTGACCAGTATGAAGGGTAAACTGACCATAGCAAAGAACGCAAAGTTAAAAAACTATCGGTATGGTGCTATTTTGGTATGTTTTACTTTGGAGGGAATTCCATCTCTTGCCCCTTAGCTGATCTCTGTTGATCATGGTGAACTCAGAGAGCCTCGCATGGTGCGCTGGGTTGCACTGATGTCTCGTCATGGTGGTGATGGTTGTACAGTGGTCCAGTTTACCCCAACATATTTTCATTGGTTGGAAAACCAATTTTTTTTCTATCGAGGATTTTCCATATGCAGGCATAGACTTTCGAGGAGATCTCGAGATGTCCTTACCTCCAGGGACACAATGGGATGAGTCAGGTAATTGAATTATTTTGATGTGTTTTAATTCTAATTTTTATTTGTTTTTTAATCGTCCAATACTGATAACAAAAATTCAAATGCAGATGTTGGTCCACGAAGACCAGCCAATCTCCGCCACTTCGAGAGGAAGCGAACATATCCTATTGCACCACCAGAGAACCAGGCAACAGAGATTCTCACTGATTTAGAGCAAAATCTGGAGAGGTTGACTAGAGACATTCCAGAGACCACGATGGATGATATTCCTCTTCGTCTCCAGAGGCATGTTGCTAGCGTTCCTGGCCAGTTTCAGAGATACATGCATAGAGTGGCACGAGCTATAGTATATTATCATGATCATCACCATAGATAGTGGATGATTATTGCAGACTATTGTATTTTTTTTTTGTATCACTATCTTTCAGATCATAAGGTGTTTTAAACCTATGGTATTAGATGATGTAATATTTTTTGAAACACAAACTCTATCTACGATATGACTACTTTCGATGGCTATCTTGTTCAACACTTATCGAATGTTGTTTTAATTTACTTTTTTAATGTTTCAAATGTCTATTTATAACATTATTAGCTAATGCATCAACCAATGAATTTAAAATTCTCGGAATGTGTTGATATTAGATGTAATCCAACTTCCTTTCCAAGAGACGAACCTTTAAGAATAATCTCAGTAACACTGGATTTTTAATTGCGTATACTCTGTTTAAATGTAATACAATGAGTTCTGAATCTAACCGAACAATCAAACGTCAAATTCCAAATGAAATGGCATCAGATAATAACTCAATCACTACACTATATTCTGCAACATTATTCGTTGTTTGACCAAGGCTTACGCCATGCATAGAAATTAACTCATTGGTGGGTGAATAGATAACCCAAGCTGCAGAAGAGATATTCTGTGTATTACGATAGACACCATTAGCAAAACCAATGTACGCTTGAAGGGATGCCAACATCTACAATATCAATAGTAATCAAGATAAGCAAGGATAGTATTCAATGCAAAGTTAAACTAGACATACTTATCTAATCTAAAGAATCTAACTTTAGAAAAATAACTAATGTATAGGTGAGATCTTCACACAAAAAATCAAGCATAATATCTCTTCGGATAAAGTCTATTTCTGGGTTTATCTAAAGAGACCCCATCATAATCAATCAATTCATAAGCCCCTTTTGCAGGTACTCACTTGACAATATAAGGACCATGTTGTGAAACCAACTCCAAAAAGAGAAGAAAAGAGATATCAACGCCTTATAAATAAGCCACTTCAAGGGGGAAACCTCCAATACATTACATGAATGAACAATTATTGGATGATACAAATGACAAAACCTCCTCTCTATATATAGGAGTCCATGGGGCCACAATGTAATCCTAGCTAACCTAACAATAATAGTGTAAGGGCACAATAATAACAATATGGGGGTTACAGGAGTACAACAATAACAATAAGGGGGTTATACTAACAACAATAAGGGACTATACTAGTAATATAAGGACCTAACATGCTCCTCTCCTTCAAAAAAGTGTTGTCCTCAATGCTTGAGTAGCTCCGGGTGCTTCTGTATAAAATTCTCATCCTCCCATGTAGAATCTTCAGTGGGTAAGTTCTTCCATGATAAGATGAGCTATGAGCTAGTTGAGTACCCAAACAAGAAAATAATTCCATCCAAAAATTTCCTGTAAAAATGGGATCTCTGTCACTTACAATAATCTTCGAGTTTCCATGTAGCTTTTGAATTGTTTCCATAAATGCAGTAGCAACTGTACTTTCTTTAAATGGATGAGAAAATGCACGAAACTGTGCATACTTGGTAAGTCTATCAACTACCACCATGATGACACTCCTTCCTTCAGAATTAGGTAAAACTGTGATAAAGTCCATTGAAATCTCCTCCAAACGTTGACTTGGAATGGATAAAGGTTGTAGAAGACCCGGGGTCTTAATGTCTCAAATTTATTTTGCTTGAAAACCAAAAATTCCGCCACAAAATTTTGAATATCAGATTTAAGGCCATTCCAAAAAAGTTCTTTCTTCACCCTGTGGTAAGTTTTTTAAAATCCCAAGTGTCATCCTAAAGGAGAAGTGTGCAATTCCAAAAGAATCTTTTGTTTTAGTTGGGAATTCTTGCAAATATATAAGCGATCTTTGTACCATAAGTAATCAATTTTCCAACTAAATGTATCATATGTACTGGGATCTTGCTACAAATTTTGAATGATTGTCTAAACTTCTTCGTCCTTCTTCCATTCATCCCTTGCTTCAGTTATCCAATCTAGTTGGATAATAGAAATGGCACAAAGCAATGCTTCCACCTCTTCATCCTTCCTTGAGAGTGCATCTGCAACAACATTTAGCTTCCCTTTTTTATAGATGATTTCAAAGTCATAACCCAACATCTTTGTGACCCACTTTTGCTGCTCTTTCGAAGATAGTCTTTGTTCCAAAAAGTGTTTAAGACTATCATGATCAGTTTTTATCTTGAAGTGTCTTCCCATTAGGTAAGGTCTCCATTTCTTTAGTGCATGTAGTATTGCAAGCATTTCCTTCTCATAAATATCGTTTTGTAAATACTTTCCTTTGATTGAATGACTTTCAAAAGCAATAGCTCTTCCTTCTTGCATTAAAATAACACCAATTCCATTTCCCGAGGCATCACATTCCATAATAGCGGTTTTTTTGAAGTCTGGCGTAGCTAAGACTGGTGCAAGGCACATTGCCTCTTTAAGATGTTTAAATGACTTAGTTTCTTTAGGAGTCCATGAAAATGCATCTTTCTTCAATAATGTTGTTAGAGGTGTTGCTATTCTCCCATAATTCTTAACAAACTAGTGATAATACCCTGTTAACCCGAGAAATCTGCGCAACTGCTTTATGGTTGTGGGGACTTTGCATTCCTTAATGGCTTTAATTTTGTTAGGGTTTACCTTAACACCCTTGCGCGATACAATATGACCCAGATATTCCACCTCTTGTACTCCAAAGAAACATTTGGATGTTTTTGCATATAATTGTTTCTCCTCCAATAGTTTGAGCACCCTGTCAACATGTTGAACATGATCCTTCCAAGACCTGTTGTAGATTAGTATATCATCAAAAAATACTAGCACAAATTTTCTAAGGAAGGGTTTGGAAATGGAATTCATCAACCCTTGAAATGTAGAAGGTGCATTGGTAAGGCCAAAAGGCATGACCAAAAATTCATAATGACCCTTCTGAGTTCGAAATGCTGTTTTTGGAATATCTTCAGTGTTCATTCTAATTTAATGATATCCTGAACGAAGATCCAACTTGGTAAAATAAATTGCTCCATGTAATTCATCCAATAATTCATCAATCAAAAGAATGGAAAATTTATCTTTAATAGTTAGCTTATTGATCTCCCTATAATCCGGACACATGCGCCATGATCCACCCTTCTTGTGCACCAATACTACTGGAGCAGAGAAAGAACTTTGACTAGGTTGAATTATACCAGCCTCTAACATTTCTGCAATCATACATTCAATTTCACTCTTTTGGACATAAGGATATCTATAAGGCTGGATGTTTGGAGGAACACTTCCTAGAATCAAATGAATATCATGATCATGATCACGAATAGGTGGGAGTCCTTTGGGAGTATCAAACACATTGGAATGATTGTCCAAGACTCTTTGAAGATCTGGAGAAATAAATGATTTTGATGTTGGAACATCTAGTGAGCATAATTGTGCAATTATGCCTTGTTGTTCTTTCTTCAGAATATTTGTCATGACATTAGAGCTTATTATATTTCCTGGCTTCCTTGTGATACCCCGTAATTAGATTTCCTTCCCTTCCGAAAAAATTTCAAGAAAAGTTCTTGAAAATTAAAAGCTACCGTCCCCAAATATTGTGACCATCGTACTCCTAGTACGATATCAGCACCTCCCATTGGGATGGAAAGCATTGGACTATTCAATACATATTCCCCCATGGATAGCTTGATATTATGGAATTTTCCAGAGCAATTTATAGATTCTCCATTTGCAACCATCACTTGAAATTCTGGTGCTGGGTATAGGAAACAATTCAATTCCTTAGCTACCTTACAATGAATAAAATTATGGGTACTACCTGAATCAATCAACACTATTATCTTTTTCTTCTTGATATGTCCTTCTATCTTGAGAGTTTGAGGAGTGGTAATTCTTGCCAATTCATTACATGATATGGTTAGACTCATTTCTTCTTCTTCTAGGGTTTCTTCCTGGTGTATATCCTCTTCTTTTGAAGTTTCTTGTTCATTTTCTTCCTCCTCTTCACAATCTATGTAAAATAATTTCTTCTCAGCACACTTATGACCTTTAGTGTATTTTCTATCACAACTGTATCAAAGCCCTTTTACTTTTTTTTTATTTCAATTGTTGTGGTGTCAGCCTTGTAGGTTGTGGAAGTTTAGGAGTAGCAACATTTCCATCTTTATATATGTGAGTGGTAGGCTTCCTTGTCACCATAATTTTACATTCAATTTTTCTTGCCAACCTGAATGCCTTCTCTAATCAATCTGGTTCCCAAACGTGAACTTCATGTTGGATGTTATCCTTTAAAGTCCCTATGAAGACATCAATCATGTGTTCCTCTGGAATATCAGTTACCCTTATATTCAATTTTTGGAAGTCCTCAATGTTCTCCACCACTAAACCCTTTTGTTTGAGATTGATCAATTGGCTAAAGAAGGTGTTGCTCTTTGTATCCTCATAATGTGCTATCATTTCCTCCGTAAAAATTAACCAAGTGATAATTTTTTTATGGGAGCAAAGCCATCGATACCATAAAAATGTATTTTTTTCTAGATGTAAAGTTGCAATGCATACCTTTTGTTTTTTTTTCACATTATTTAGATCAAAATATTGCTCCATCTGTAGTATCCATGTTACGGGATCCTTGCCATCAAACTTCCTCATATCTATCTTTGGAATATGGTGGTTCTTTAATCCAACATTAGAGTTTATGAAATCACAATTAACATTTACTTTATTCTCATCATGAGTTTCCTCTACTATCTTTTCGCCATTAGGAAACATTTATTGTATCAACTTTGCCAAAATTTCAATGTCTACTTTTAGATTATTCTTCATGTTTTCCATTTTTTCATCGATCTTATTTTCCATGTCATCCATCTTAGCTTCCATGCCAACTTCCATGCCATCCATATTAGCTTCCAAATCATTCATCTTAGCTTCCAAGCCTTTCTTCAAACCATCCATCTTAGTTTCCATGCCTTTCTTCAAAACTTCCATTTCATTTTTTGTTTCTCTTTGCGATAATGAAATTTGGTGCACTTGCTCATGGACTTTTGATATCTCATGTTGCATTTCTCCGTATTCATGAGTCATAGTAGAGACTTCTGAAGGCTTAATGGGTTTTGAATTCTTTTTAGGAGGAATTTTAGAACCCAATACTGATATCTATGCTCAATAGGCCTTTGGAATCACCTGGAACTGATTTTTCAAACAAGACTTATGCAATTTGAAAAAAAATACACACCTTTTTCTTGATTTTGAGGAGCTCAATATTAAAACTGAATTATCTCTACGATTTTGGATCTTCAATATTTTAAATTCATCCCTGAAGTATCCCTCTAAATCTTCTTTCGAATTCCACAGGTCTGACCTGATTTGGATTCTTGAAGACAAATTTATGCCCAATCTCCTACGATGACATAATTATGGACTAGTTCAGTAGAGTGAACTTGTACGACCTGCCACATGTCACTGTTTCATCCTTCGGATCTGAAATTGATATAGAAAAAACTAAAATCCGTGTATTTGTAACCACTTTTTACAAAATTCCAATCTCATGCTTAGAGAGAGAGTTATGAAGATTTTCCCACGATCACCTCTTTGAGATGAAATTCGTGAGCCTGAAAAATACCTAACTTCCACAGACCATATCTTCTAAAATATTTTGAACCAATATATGAAATTTTTCGATGATCATTCTCAGGATTTATTCTTCGCTTCCTAAAAATTTCAGCTTCTGAGACTGCGTAGAAAAAAAGTTATAGCAAAAATTCCACGATGGCCTGTTTAGGTTAAATTCACGAGCCTGAAAAAATACCTAACTTCCATAGATCATATCTCCGAAAATATTGTGAACCAATCTCTGAAATTGTGCAACGATGTTCCTTAGGATTTTAGCTTCGTACTCTCAAAATTTCAGCTTCTGGGCCTTCGTAGAAAAAACGTTATATCGAAAATGCCACGATGACCTGTTTGGGGCAGCGAAACCCTAGAATCCAAAGCTCTAATACCAAATGTTGTGAAACCAGCTCCAAAAAGAGAAGAAAAGAGATATCAATGCCTTAGAAATAAGACACTTTGAGGGGGAAACCTCCAATACATTACATGAATGAACAATTATTGGATGATACAAATGACAAAACCTCCTCTCTAGATAGGGGTCCATGGGGCCACAATGTAATCCTAGTGGGGCCACAATGTAATCCTAGTCGACCTAACAATAATAATGTAAGGGAACAATTGTTATTGGGGTTAGAAGGGTACAACAATAACAATAAGGGGGTTACAATAACAACAATAAGGGACTATACTAGTAATATAAGGTCATAACAGACCATGCCATATAGGTTCGAATTTCCCAGCTCCTAGTTTATCATTAGCTTGATCATATACCAATACTAGGTCACCCTCTTAAAAAACACGAGGTGTAACACTTCAATTGTACTAAGATTTAACGAGTTTTTTATGAGCTTCGACTGCTAATGCAGTGGTGCGCCGAGTCTCATATAATTGTGCTAGGTACAAAAAGCGTTTTTCCTCTTCAGAGGTAGCTGGTAGTAACTCTATGGCTAATTGGAGTGATGGTATTTCACATTCAATCGGTAACACAGCTTCTAAATTGTAGACCAGTTGAAAAGGAGTGAACCTTGTTGCAGTTTTTGTTGAGGTTCGGTATGCCCAAAGTGCTGAGAACATCATAGTATGCCAAATCGATTTATTAATTCCGATTATCCTTTTAATCATAGTGGTTAAAAATTTATTGATGGCTTCAACCTGACTATTAGCCTGCGGGTAATATAGAGTAGAGTTATCATGGCGCAGGCCAAGTTGCTCAAAACTTTTAGTCATCATAATGTTTCGAAAAGGGCTCTCATTGTCAGTAAGGATAGCTTGGGGTACACCGAATCTAGCAATCACGTGATTGAATACAAATGTAGATGCAATTTTTCCATCTGTTGCAAATGTAGGCATCGCCTCGGCCCATTTGGTAAAATAATATACTGTGAGAATAATATACCCATGCCCCCCAGTCGAGTGAGGGTTACATGTAATGAAATCAATGCCCCATTTTGCGAAAGGAACGACAACAATTATGGAGTGAAGAGGAGCTGGTGGTGCACACATTTTTCGATCAAAAATCTGACAGTTGTGGAATTTTCGGACCGCAAGAATGCAATATTTGAATAATGAAGGCCAAAAATAACCAACGCACAATATCTTTTGGGCTGTGGCATGTCCAAACATATGACCACCACACGCTCCAGAATGGCAGTCATTCAAAACTCGTTCAGCCTCTTCATGGGTTAAACATTGTCGAAATACATAATCTGTACCGTGACGATAAAGCGTGTCTCAAAAAATATTGTATTGCTGAGATTGTAACAGATCTTTTGTCGATATGAACGTGAAAGTTCAGGCCAAAAAGTTTGGGTTTGGAGATAAATGATTATATCTCCATACCAAGGATCTAATGTACTGATAAGAAACAGAGATTCATCAGCGATTGGATGCTTTACCACAGTTTCTGTCTCAATATTCGGGAAGTCACACATAAGTTCGATGAACACTAGTGATTTCTTTGATTTGGATTTTTCAAATTCTAAATCAAACTCCTGAAGGATAAATATCCATTTAGAGTATTTTCCCTCGAGAAATTTCTTATTCAGAATATACATCATCAGGTTGCAATTAGAGATCATAGTTGTTTTTTGTAACAAAATGTAATGACGAAATGGTTGGACAATTTGAACTACTACCAAGTCCAATTTTTCAACATGCGAGTATTTAATCTCGTTGGATTGAGATTCCGACTGAGATAGTAAATCACATGCTCATTGTGGAATTCATCCTCCTTAACTAATGCCATTCCAATAGTGGAATCAGAGGCTGCTAAGTATAAAAAGTAATCCTAGCTATAATTTGGTGGATGCAGTAATGGTGCATGGGTCAACATGTGTTTTAGAGCATCAAAAGAGAAATCAATGATCTCATCCCAATTAAAAGGAACATTCTGTTTCAAAAGCCTGGTAAAACCTTTGGTTAACTCAGCATAGTTCTAGATAAATCTACGCAGAAAGTTTGCTTTCCCTTGCAAACTTTGGAGTTGGCGGAGTGTGGAAGAAGGAGGTAAATTAATAATGGCCTCAACCTTCGAAGGGTCGACACGAATTCATTCTTTCGAAATGACAAATCCCAGTAATCTACCAGATTGTACACAGAAAACACACTTGTGCAGATTCAAGCGAATCTTATAATACCTAGATCTCATAAAAATCACTCGTAAGTGAGTAGGATGATCTTTCCTGTGTAATGAATCAGTAGGTAAATCATTGAGATAAGGTTGCACAATGTGTTTAATGTCATGAAAAGCATAGGACATTGCCCTTTGAAAAGTTTCCCCAACATTCTTCAATCCAAAAGGTAGTTTACAATAAGAAAATGTTCCCCAAGGACAAATGAAAGTTGTTTTTGGTTGATCGACAGGCAGCATGTTGATTTGATTGTATCCGGAAAATCCATCCATAAATGAATACATTTCATTTCTGGCACAATCATCAATAACTTGATCGATATAAGGGGTTGGATAATTTTCCTTAGGACAATATTTGTTAATATCCCTATAATCGACACATACTCATATTGTTCCTTGTTTTTGAGTAACAGGAATGATATTAGATACCCAATTCGTTAACGGGATCGGATAAATAAAACCCACTTTAAGTAATTTCTCAACTTCGGCTTTGATAGTGGTAGCCTTTCATGGATGTATTAGACATAATTTTTGTCTAATCGGTTTAGCATCCAGGTAAGTCTTGATTTCATGAACGACAAAGTTTGGGATCAATTCCTGGCATTTTTTCATAAGACTAGGCAAACATGTCGTGGATTTCTTGAAATAGGGCCTTATATGTAATAATTTCATCTAACGTACAAGAGGCACCTATATGAATGTTTTCAATAATTCTAGGTTTCATTGATATGTCAATAGGAATCGTGGAAGAAATATTCGCCAAATTTACTTCAGAATCCAAATTTGTGATCGATATTGGACTCTGGGGTTCCTTGACATAGTAATTGTAAAAATATATGAAAAATTATTTTCGAATTTATCAAGCTTAGGTAAAAATGATGACCTATGATGGAGATAATCCTATGGTAAATCATCTATAGACAAGAATTCTCGAATGCTTTAATCGGTATAAAAAGCTTCTTTAAAAGGATCCAGAATTGATGTTATAGCTGAGTTTGATTGTGAAAACGATTCTTCATTGACCACATTCATTGGATCAAAATCAGTTGATGGTGAATTGGAAAATGACTGTACTGCTTGATATGCTAACTCAAATGGACTCCAAGGCATTGCACCATTATACGAATCCAATTCTGAATCGAAAGGCACTACCCAAGGATCATCAAATGGAATAGTGCTTGATGTAATCATATTGATATTAGAAATAGTACATGGTACGTTAGGTGGAGACATAGAAAAATTTCCCATCAAAGCAGAATCTTTAATTAAACCTACTCCTACATCCTCATAAGGGATAGTCGTTTTTCTAACGTGCTGAATACTATCCGTAGAAGCTGGGGCAGATGAATAATATGAGAGTTGATCGAGTTTCAAAATCTTTCCTTGATGAGGAAACATGATTAATCGAAAGACGGATGACACGACAATAGTCATAGCATAAGACCAAATTTGACCCAGAAGAAGGTTGTAATCTAAAGGGGCATCAACTACTTCCACATCTAAATTAATGATTTTACCTTTGACCTCTATAGGTAGATCTTGTAAAATTCCGAACGGATGGAATCCTCTTCCTTCAAAAGCTTTGAGGATTGTGGGTGATTGGTTAAGTGTCAGAGAACCAGGTGATTTCCAATAGTTTAATGACATAATACATGTAGATGCTCCTTTATCAATAACAATACGAAAGAAATATCTGTTTTTTACTAGTACTGGAATCTAAAAAGCCATTTAATGAGGGAGTCGTGGTGTAAAATTCTCTAAATCAAAGACCATAAGGTTCGAATCCTGAATATCTATAGCTCCAATTGCTAATAAGAGTAATTTCCTTTATGCTGGGCATGATTGCAGCACTTCTAAGGCTGACATTGTTGAAGGAGATATTGCTAAATCTTCAACAATGTTTTAGTTTTGAGTAGCTCTCGCATGTGGATTGAAATCTGATTTATGAAGTAGACCTTTAGCAAGTGGTTTGATTACCAGATCAGGATTTGATTTCTCAATATGAAGTGGATCAGAAACCAAAGGATATATAGCTGGTGTAGAATTAGAATTTTCTACTTCTTTACTAGTAACGAGATTTTTAGTACCATAATCTTGTGATCAAGTCACAACCATTACTTGAGACATCATCAAAATATATGCTGATGTATTAGAAGAAGATCCAATCATTTTTCTATCTTGAACAGGAAAAGGATCCTTCAAGACAGCGGGGGTGTGTGAACCTTTGACGAACTTAGATACCTTAGCCCTATGTGGACATTCCATGGTGAAATGATCCTCATCACAGATATGACAAGGATAACGAAGTTTCCATTTATCATCAGTCGATTCAGTTTTATCATTTTTTTTCCTTAGGAGATGAAGTCTATTTACTTTTATTCTTCCCTTTCTTCTTACTACTGGATTTCGACTTCGTAGTAGATGAATCTACAAAGTGAGTATCGACAGAAGTTTCCAGGGAAGATTCTCCTTTCGGTGAATCCAGTAAAGTTATTATAGGATAAGTAACCTTCAAAGATTTCTTCTTACTCTTAGCCATACTAACTGAACTGATTACACCATCAACGACATGAGACCCTGAAGGAGTTATTGTTATCTAACTAGGGCGTGGAAAATCAGAATTTTCTCATACAAAGTACCTGACTGGGTATATACCAAGTCAAGATACTGAGCTTGAGCAATGACTTGTTCTTCCGTAACAACTCCTCCTTTGGCTACATCTTCAGTGATTTTTGGTAGAAATGATTTGATAAACCATTCTACCAATATTTGATCTGGGATAAAAACTTTTACCAAATGTCTTCTACGTCTCCATTCATGTATATGATCTAATATGTACATAGATGTAGATTTTTTTAGTGAAGTTAATAATTCCGTGCCATTTTCGTATCTGACTCGAAATTGAAAATGAGTCAAGAAAACAATTTCTAGAGCATTGAAATTGTTAAATGAGCCTCGTGGAAATTCAATGTACCACTTGGCAGCTAATCCTATTAACGTTCTCTGAAAAAGTCTAAGTCGAATGGAATCGTCGATTAATGATTTGGATGCACACCAAAGGTGGTAAGTCATGACATGGTTAGAAGGATCTTCTCCTGATTTTACTTCAAACTTCGGGATGTCACTGGGCAACTTATGTGGCATTGGCGGCCAATAGGAATGATAATAGATGGGATCATTCGTAAGCCAAGATAAATCAGGTAAATCTAAAGTTTCTATGAATGGAAATCGACGGGTAGGGTCTTGTTGAGAACCTTGTGAAACTAAACCAGTCCCAGGAGGAGGATATCCAGGATATATAGGAATAGCTTGTGCATTGGAAATCAAAATGCCTCCTGGATAATGAGGAATAACCAGACCATACTGGGGTTGAATAGGTGTTTGATATGTATACCCAGGATATGGTTGTTGCGGGTAAGCTAGATTCTGTGGAACAGGTCCATATTAGTGCGGCCCCTAATACAGTTGATAAGTAAACTGAGGTTGACTTGTTATAACTGTACTTGTACCGGTCGTCCTGTAGGCATCTGAACAATAGTTTGAATTGTAGGTCCAAACTGCGGAATAGAAACCTGAGCAATATGTACCAATATTTGAGGGGAAGAAGTAATAGGAGCTGTAGACACTCTAGGAATAGGTGTGGTAGGTTGAACATAAGTCTGAGCAGCAGTTTGTGGCGGACTTCCAGGTGTACTCGGACCAGGCTGATGAACAGGACCAGATGCAGGTATTTGAATTGTAGGCTATATTGGTTGTTGGGGTTGATTATAACCAACTCGTTGTCCAGCTTGATGATAAGGTACTTGCACATTCGGTTGTAAATTATGTTGGACTTGGGATGGATCCAACACCATCCCAGGATATGAGGGTCCCAATGACGGTTGTGCATAAGAAGGACCATAACTCGGTTGAACATATGGCCGATAATTGGCTAGACAATTTCCACCTCCTTGTAACATTTACTGTTCTAGATAGAACTGTTGTCCTAAAGGAGGTTGCAATCCTTGAGCTGGGTACTTCCCTTGAGGTTGATATTGACCTGGAGGCATGTACTGACCTGGAGGCATATACTATCCTTGAGGTTGATATTGATCCTGAGGTATGTACTGCCCTTGGGGTTGATATTGACCCTGAGGTATGTACTATCCCTGGGGTTGATATTGACCTTGAGGTATGTACTGTCCTTGAGGTTGCCCCCCAGGTTGTATTTGACTACTTTGAGGTTGCCCCCCAGGCGGTAAATTACTACCTCGAGGTCCAGGGTTTGGAATATTTCTATACATCATATAAATTTTCTCATTGTTCAAAGTTCCAGTATTTGATTCATTTGGGCCAGATGATGACATTGGTTTGTTGGGAAAAGGACATGTTCTTGAGAATGTACCAGAGAGCGACTGATAGCCTACAGGAATAGACAGACCACCATACAAAAATGTTTTTGGTGATTCAGTAAACATAGATGACTCACTAGACATATTTAACGGAGGTCTATAACCTATTGGCGTAGGGTAAAAAGGAATTTGGGGTGGCGAATACTCTAGACCTATGTTTTGTAGAAAATATTTTAATGAAGAATACCAAGCATCTTGTTGAAAAGGACTATAAAAAATTGACCCACGTTCTTTAAGATTTAAAGATTCCCGAGCTGAAGGAAGAAAAAATTCCTCTTCAGTGTCAGTAACTTCTTCAATACTAATGAGACCAGGAGGAAGATCTTCTGTGATCCGATTTCTTACTCTAGGTGAATCAGGACGAACATGAGTTGGAGTAGCAAACTCTAAAGTAGGTTCAGATGTGGCAGGTTCAGTTTTCGGTTCAGAAATTTCATGTTCTTCAGCTAATAAATCACTTGTTGCAGAAGCAACTTTAGTTAATTCGGAAATTGAAATTGTCTAAGGAGTATGTTCTGCTATTGGCGGTTGATCTACTTCAGAATTAGGATGAATAATTATGGATTATTCTTCATGTTATTTTAATCTAGTTCTGCTGATAACATTTGGTATCAGAGATTTAAGTTTTTTTAATTGGCTTGATGTATACTGAGGGGGTTTCCCCTAAATTCTACGCATTTTTCTTGGTAATTCTGCCATGATTAAAACTTTTAACACACACAAACAAAGAAAAAATAAAACAAATTATCCTATGGTCGCTAAGGAAACAATCAAATGAACCACACACCTATAAAAATCTAAGAGATCAATCCACACACAAACAGTAGATCCCTGCACTAAAAACACTAGTTGGTGATGAAATCCAACATCGTATAATTTTAATGCAGAGATGGTGGTTGGAATAGTTACCCTGAAAACCTGCTTAATGAAACAGGCGGGTGCAATTTTTTGCACTTAAACCATCTCAAGTGAAGATAACCCTCCAGAGAGTCCAAGTGAGTCTAGCCGACGTCTACTCCAGGTACAGTGGCACCTCCCCTCCATCGTCACCTTGAGAAATAATCCTAAAGTTTATGGCCACTAAGGTCACCAACGGGAACACATATACCTGGGGGAACAATCTACTATCTGATATACACGCAAGGGTAGAGTAACAAGCTCAATCCCCTTGAAGGCTCCTTGACATAATCCAAGGTTTATCGATAAGTGACCCCAGGCTCCTCGACAATGGTCTATCTGAGGTTTACCATTTTTAATATGTGCACATCTTCTATCATTCCCAATGACATAGGTATGATTACCTCACTGGTTCGGATATGATCTCGTGCTTAACTCCTTTAGGAGGAGCTTCACAAAGCATACATTCTACAATTGGATTTTCCTACTGCAAGATCAAATACTTGTTTGTTTTTACTATCTTGGAGAGTTAAATAAAACATATTCCAAGACATTAGCCTAAGCTATATTGGTGGAAAAGAGCCCTAGAAAATATTAAATTTCTAGATTGATTTTAATTAAGCGTTACTTTTAATTGGCAGTTTCTTAGGAAAATGGGTACGGAAATGAAACTTTGACGATGTTTTAATGACCCGACTCAAAATATGCTACAATGCATCTATATGATAAACAACTCATTTCTTTTCAATGAAATCTAACTAGAGGAAAGAGTTGAGAGATTTCAATAACTTTCAAAATATCAATTCTTTCTTTCCTACATGAGAAACTTTGAAAAGAAGACAATTCAGAGAATTCAATTTCAAAAATATCTTTTGCTCAAAATGAAATTCCCTATATCATTTAGATCGGAAACAAAGACAAACTTCTTCCAAAAGAAAATTGAAAGTCTTAAAATTATAAAATTCAAAACTAAAAGAAAACTCTAATCTCAAATTCTATCTAAAAATTGGAGGATATTTAAGCTTGGTTTGTAATCTAACCAAGAACTTTCTGCTTATTCCAGCAAGAAATTTAAAGTATCTAATAGATTTGAAAATGAAATTCAAACCTTATCAATCCAAAAGGTTTTGTAAGTTTGCAAATGAAAATATAATCAAATTTTCAGAAGAGTAACAATTGCATGAAGTTCAATGGCTCAACAAAAAAGCGATGAAATACCAAGTAGCTGAGGTATACAAGAGTTTCTGATTCAGAGCAATGGGAGGACTAGGAAGATCATTTACTCATAACATGCAAATAAACTGAATAAATCATTTCAATGCAGAAATCACTGAAAGAAACCTTTACAGATATCTTTGACAATCAAAACATATTGGGATAATAACAAGAATCAAGAAATTGGATTTCAGAAAGTAGAATTTCTTATTTTTTCAAAATTTTCCAGAAGTCCACAGTTTCTAATGGAACAAGGTGTTGTACCACACTTTATTTCACTAAAATAAGCGGAGTCTACTGCTCTATTTTAAACAAAAAGTGCGGAAGGCTGAAAACTACGGAAAAAATAAAAAATATAGATTTCCAATCAGGAATTCTATTGAGTTTTGTACCCAACTCAGTTTCAAGCTAATCAAAGTCAAAGAAATATCAAAGAAATCTCAAAAATCAAACTAAAAATAAACAAGAAAAACTAGGTTCAGATTTTTAATCCCTAGTGGAGTCGTCAATTTGTTATACGGACAAATCCCTCTTGCGGACAAGAGCGATCTCCCTAGTATCCTGAGGATATCTAGAAACAAACAGACAGATGTAAACCATTTCCTCTAGACTATTTTTCTTACGAGTTACTTATTAACTATGGATAGATAATCCTACCTGAAGTCCAATGCTTGTACGATCTTCAAACTAGTCATTCCAGAAAGTATCGATCAATATATAAGATTTGTAACCAAAGACAATCAAACAAGATCAAATGCATCTGCAAAATATGATAATTCAAAAGCAATAATCTATCTTAGTGATCAAGGAATCTAAGAATTAAATCATTCAAAAGATAAATGAACAACTCAATGAGAAAATAGAATCCATTTGTACTAAATTTGAATATAAAAGAAGAAACCTTACAACCTTGACGCCTTGATGTTTGTACAGGTTTGTCCGGGGTCGTAAACAGTCGTTTTCCTCAGTTTGACAAGACTTCGACTCTCTTTATCAGCATAAGACTATGGCTATGAGTATGTAATCTCTCTCATGCCAATGATGCAAAATATGGAGAGTATATTTATTCAGCAATTCCTCTCAAAACAATCAAGTTCTAAGTACTCTCTCCAAAGCAAGAAGCAAGTACTCTCTATGTACTAACTACCCTTGAGACTGAAACTTGGTCTCAATTTATAAAATTAGGGAGGTAGTTTCAACTCCAAAAAGGAAGGGATAAAGCCCTTTCATCATGGGATTTTAGCTCCAAAAACCAAGGGATAGCTCCATCTATGAAGGGATAAAGGTTCATGAATGGAAGGGGTGAAGCTCGACCAGATAGCGCTTCTAGAAGGCCCCAGCTGGGAGAATAATTGACCAACTGGGCTTCTAGAACTTACTTTTCTCTTTATTTTACCTTTTACGGGGGTCCGCAGTTTTAATGAGCAGAACATGCGGGATGTGCCACAAATTTTATAGCAATAATCAGCGGTATCATAGGAAATGACTAGGAAAAGTGCGGAGTTAGGCTTTTTAGGATTCTTAAGAGCTTTTCTCCAGTTCCAAGACTTGTTTTTGGAACTTTATGTTTTTAGACTTCTAAGGAAGAAATAAATAGGTAATGATGAACCCATATAGACAGCTCAATGTCATGGTGACAAATTTCAGTGTAACAGGTCCTAATATTATAACGGGAAAGGAAACTTCATTTTTCTTTCATTGCTACCCTTTCATATGTATGAGAGAAATGTTTCTCTACTTCACTTACCCCTCTATATTCTCAAAATTCTCTTACAACCCTTAAAACAAATTGTGTTACACTCATGTGGTGAAGAAAATACTTGTGTTATGCTCCTGTAGTGAAGAGAACACCATTGTTACATTTCTGTGGTGAAGAAAACACTAGTGTTACGCTCATGTGGTGAAGAAAATACTTGTGTTACACTCCTGTAGTGAAGAGAAGAATGGTTGTTACACTTTTGTGTGAACATAATCACTAGTAAAAAATGATGAAATTAGTGACTAGGTGACTAAAAAAGTTAGTCACCGCAATTATTTCAAGTGAATTACTACTAAATTTGAGCAATTTTAAGTGACCGAACTAAAAATGACTAACTTAAATGACTGATTTAGTCTATGGATAAAATATATGACTAGATAATAAGTGACTAAACTAAAAGTGAACAAAATTGAGATAACAAATTAATGACTAAGCTAAAAACGACCAAAAATTGGTCACGTTATAAGATACTGTAAATTAGCTACTATTGGTCACCGATCGAAAAATAGTCATTTATATGCAAATTTTAGTCATTTTTTTAGTAACAAATTAGCCATTTTGTACTAGTGAATACTTTTGTTACGCTCTTTTGTTGTAAAGAAACCGGTGTTACACTCTTGTGGTTTAAAGAAACTGGTGTTACGCTCTTGTGCAATAGATAAGAACATGTTGTTACGCTCTTGTGGTGTACATTAGCCACGTTGTTATGCTTCTGTGAATACAAACCACATTTTTGCGCTTTTGTGTGTGATAGTCTCCGGTATTTTCAAGCCGTAGATCCTAGAAACCTTCAAATTTCGAGCTCCATCCTTTGTTTTAGCCTCCATACAAGTGACAAACACCATGGAAAGTGACAAGAAGAGATTCAAAGGAGGGTGCCATCTCAAGCTTGAGCCATTCACCATTCATGAGATTAATGCTTTGCCATTGGCCAGAAGGTGATTTCAAAGAACTCATTGTCTAACATCTTCTGAAAGGCTTATGGAAGGAGGGTATTATCTTCAGTTGTACGGTGTTTTTACAACTAGCTACAATATGTGAAAGTTCACTCTTGTAGGTATGGACATCAGTCTATCATTTGACCTAATTGATTCAGCTATAGGTATCCTCTCTCATGGAGAGCAATGGTTCAAGGGTATAGACGTAGATATTGAAAATTACAAATAGTTCCTAAAGACTCATGCTAAGGATGATCCATAATTTATTTTTCCTTTCAGAAATCTTAGAAACAAGTATGTTACTCTGATGATGTTCATAATGACGTATTTCACATGCAAAGGAAGATTCTCTCAATTATATAGGTATCACATCAGGCTTTTGATGCATTTTACCAGAGTCAAAACACTTGATTTGCCTCGTTATTTATACATGAGATTGATTAAGATGAAAGAGAAGGTTAAAAGTAGAAGGGAAGATCATCATACTAGTCTCTTTCATCATGGCCTAATCAATCTCATTGTGTTGCATCACTTGTCCTCCATAAGCATGACCTGGGGAGACTTCTTGGAGAGATTGTCAGCAATGCTTTCTCTATTGCCTATTACATCATGATCACCACAGACAATGGGGATTGGATATTCTTGCATGCCTATTCAGCTTTCATATTTCCCTAGGGTTGTGGGATTTTCTCACACATATGAGAGAGGGAGGAGACAAGTTTTTATGCCTAAGTCTACTGAGAGTTTTCTTACACTTGGTGCCCATGATGAGAAATATTAGATAGAGGAGTAGTCTCTCTTCCATTAGCATGATGATTCAGTGCCATTGGAGCCTGAGGTATCAGACCATGAGGAGGTCAGATCAGCTGAAGACATCATCAAAGAGAAATATAAAGAGACAGAATAATTGAAAGAGACCTTCTCCATTGCCCTATCCCGAATTATTTTCCTTGAGCGGGAAAATTTTCAATTACAAGTGGATCAGCTCCTACAAAGCAAGTACACTTCATACATGGAGGAAAATGGAGATAAAGGTAAGAATACAAAAATACCAAGAACAAGAGGCCTCAAAAGGGAACTTGAGCGAGAGAGACAACAAATTCATCAATATGAAGAGTTGACATTTGATGAGCTCATTGCGATGGAGATAAATGAGGATAGAGTGCTATGGCTATCAAGAGTTAATGAGAATCTTGAGAAGCTATCGAAGAAGGATAAAAAGGATAACAAGATGCAAAGTCACATGACAAGTCATTATCGTACCAGGGATACCATTTCTAATATAAGGCTGAAACAAGTGAAAAAGAGGCTTAAAGAGGAAAAAATGAAGCTCAAGGAGAAGGAAAACTTGGATTTATTGGCTAAAGCTTCATTATCTGTGTAGCCTATCGCTTATAGGTGTCAAAGAACCAATTTTGAAAATTTCAGAGAAATTTTGGTATTTTACATGATTTTTGGCAGAATTATGGAAATTTCTCATTGCAGAAGGGTAACAGACACTTATGAATTTTTCTTTTGGAGGCATGCAAATGGTGATTTATTTACATGGATGGATGTATTTTGATGAGTACATCATAGATTAGTAATCCTCATGACAAGAAAAGATGCAATTTGGGAGAAAAATCTCAAAAACCACCTATTTTTCATGTTTCTGCCTCCTTTTTGGACCCTTTGTTATGCTTTTGAGAGACTCTGGGAGAATGGATTTTTGAAGGCCTTCCCATGGTCCATTTTACAAAATTCAAGATTTTTTGGAAACTAGAAACACGGGGCTAGTTGAACGTTTGTTCAGAAGTGGATTTGGACTTCTCAAAATGCCTTAAAAGTGCCTCGAAATTTCTGTTATGCTTCTATAAACAGTTTTTAAAATCTTCAGTCATAATTGTCACAGATCAACATTGGATTCCCTCAACACAGTTGTCAAGCTCAGAAATGGTCACAAATTCGAGGTTATGATTTGTTATTAGAGTTATTGGGTTTTTTTTTTTTTCCTATCATGAATGAATTTGTAATGAATGTAAGGGACAAACACTCCTAGTTTATAGCTAAAATTTAGGGAATGGTTTCTAACCTCCCTATAAACTAGGAAATGACTCATCTTTTGCATTTATGATCCATTATGGATGGGATTTAGATATGATGAGGTGTCATAGTATATATTTTATATAATTAGACTCTCTTTTGTCTTTTTTTGGGTTGGATAATCTCATATTGTAGTGGAGCTCTTTTAATCAGTTTGTGGAATGAAATCAGAGACAGATTTGCAGGAATTGTGTTGAGATGCTTGTGGTATTCTTTGGAGCATTTATGTTTCTCATGTATGTTTATGATTTTATGCTTAATTCCATGTATTATTCTTCATATATTTTTATCTTGTAAGTTTGAGAGACAAATTGATGTTTATGCATGCTCTGTTTTAGACAAGATTCGCCATATTATGTTTATTTGCTTCTAAACTGAATGAATTGACCTTGGTGCTAATTCAAACTATCCTCCATTTTCATCCTATAATAAATGGCTGATTAATATGATTTAAAAATACCTATCTTTCCTCACACATTCTCTACAGGTTCACCATTAATTTTAGACCTGAAATCCTTATATACTGTCCATTCACTGATTTTCTATCGAGCATTCAAAACATCAAAAAAATTCTACTTATTAAGTTTACATACCTAGCCTAAAATCATCAGATATTAAACCATTAATCTTACTTCTTAAAGTGACAAAGAGAGAGCCCTCTCTGGTCCGGGTAGGACTAGATACCCGACCTAAAGTTTGGTCAGTGGTTACCTTTCTCCAATCCTATTCCCAGCCTAGGAAAGTTGGGGAGAGTGATAACATTATTGGCACCTTTTCTAGGGAGAGATTACTTAACATTCCCTGGGAGTATTTATTTAATCCTATGAAAGTTAGACTTGTAGGTAACAAGCTATAGGATTCAAAATAGTTTGAATTCTAAAATCTAAGCCAAAGTCCAAAATTCCTATCTTAAGTTGGCTCCTAAAAGACATACCAGGTCAAATCCAAACCCAAATCCCTCACCAATTGTGTATGATCCTGAGAGTATTTCAGAAAACATAAAACCAAGTCTCGGAAGGTTGGAAGAGTTGTTCCTCCACTTGTCAAATCAAATTTCTGCCTACGAGATTTGTTCTATAGTCCAGAATATGAAAAATATTTTTTTGGAACTAAGTATAAAACTTTTCTTTCAGAAGCCACCTTTGATCCTTTCGATTTCAAGTCCTTTGCACCATTTTCCAAAAATTTTGAGTTTAAAGTTGATAGTGAAGTCTGGTCTAATTTTCATAAACTGAAGGGCCCGATAGACAAATTTCAAGGAACTTCATAGAAGGCCTATTTTCAGTATCAGCAACAGAGTTATCTCCACATGTCATCTCACCTTCTTATATAACTACATCATCAATCCATCCTTTCATTCCATCATTACCTCTGCGAATTTTCACTTCATCAACACCTCCACCGCGTCCTCAATTAGTCATGGCTAGATTTTCTCTGCTGATCCTACCACTTCAACTCACTCCAGTACCTTAGAATTATGGTTAGAGGCTTCCTCTTTTTGATGGAACATCAAAGGTTACAGGTTATCAGCATGTTTACAAAGTAATTCATTTCATAGATCTTGAAGAGATGGACAATGACGATGCCAAGATGCACATCATTGCACAGAGTTTCTTCGGAGAGGTAAATAAATGGTTTCACTCACTCACAGCTAGTTCAATAGGTACCTCACAACAACTGATTTATTTTTTTATGGCGAAATGGGAAGAGAAGAAAAATCCTTTGTAGATCTTTGCTGAGTATAATTCCTTGAAAAGGAATCCCAATGAGTCTATCCAAGACTTTACAACTATATTCAAGAAAATATATGATTCAATTCCTGAGAATATTAAGCCTCCTCCAGGCCGTGATTTACTTCATTATCCTAATGGTTTCGATCCCGAAAGGGCTAATCAGTTGAGGGAAAGAAACCCATCAACCCTTGAATAAATGCATAGAAACGTAGTGAGCATGGAAGCCAATATGATCATCAAGAAGTCTAAAATTAAGACGGAAAAAAGAGTCAGTATCAAAGAAGAAACATCCACTTCATCTGAAGGAAAACTAGATACCTTGATCAATACCATGGAGAAGATGATGGATAAAATTTCCATCGCTGATCGACAAGATGAACTCTCCATTATAAATCCCATTTTCAGAGGTAAAAATCAACAGCCTTAATACATGATCAAACAAATGGAACAAAGGGGTCAGGATCCACAAAGTCAGCAAAAAATTCACACTCCATTTTAGTAGAATTATACTGAAGGCCCTGATGAAGCTGATGAAGAAAAAATTTATGGCGAGAACCATTTATTTGATGAAAATAAACAACCTAGTTTCCTCACTCAAGAAGATCAATTTTCTGCACAAATTTGTGCATCTGATGATCACCAATTTGTATTGTCAAATGATGACATATTATTAGTGTGCACAAAATATTATCAGAGGGGATATTAGAATGCTCTTTATCAAGTGCAGAGTCAGTATGGCCCGAGGAATAGGAATGTTCCTATAACCTCTAATAGAAAAAATAGAACGCTCAAGTAGATGCTCATCCCAAAGATGCTGCTACCCCGAATCAAAGTAAAGACAAGGGACCTGATATTCCTAGTCATGTTAAAGGAAAAAAAGCTTCTTCCAGGGGTCAACAGAAAGATAAAGAATTCCAAGAAGGAGGACATAAGAAAGATACTTCACAAAATATCAGCTCGAGAAGAAATATGCACCATTGAAAGAGGTAGAAAAAAATTCTTCTCTTTTTTCTCTTGAAAATGAAATTGGAAAGTTGAAAGTATCCATTCCTCTAACTAAAATAGTTAAGAATGATCAATACAAATTTCAAGTTTCTAAGTTGCTTAGAGTTGATTAAATTTCAAACATGGTTAATGTGAGTGATGATCATCCCTAGCTTCTTTTTGGTCCTGGTGTTGATGGTGATTTAGAAGATAGTGAAGTCCCTCCATTTTATCTAAGCATCAAAATCCATGACTTTATCCTCCATAATTCCATGCTTGTTTCCAGAGCCTCTCACAACCTCATTCAAAGGGTCATTATGGACAGACTAGGACTGAACATCACAAGACCTTATCATGATCTTTACTCATTTGATTTATGGAGGGTGAAATGTCTTGGCCTCATCAAGGATCTACTGGTGTCATTAGAGAAAATCCCAACCAAGAATGTCCTCATGGAAATTTTTGTGGCTGATATCTCACCCAGATATGGAATGCTTCTTTCTCAGTCATGGGGATTGAAGCTTAGAGGTACGTTACAGCTTGATTTTTCTTATGTTACCATTCCCATATTTGGACAACTTAGAAAACTATACCGGGAAAGTAAGATGAAGTACATGATCAACAACTGAGAAAAGCCAAATAGCCATCACATACATGTTTTTCATATAGATTTAGAGTCATTTATCTTGTTCAATGATGAATGCTCAACGTCTTCTGAAGATTTGATTGAATAAAATGCAAAAAATTCTAAATTTTCAAATTTTGTTTTAGAATTCACAAATGCAGAAATTTGTAAAAAAGTGCCGATTTTTTTAGAACCGAGTGATGGAAAAATGAAATAATAAAATTTTTTTGGTACATCAGAGGTCTCCCAAACAACAAGAAAATTTTATCCATCTGGTTTTCAGTTTGCGGATGAGGAAAGTAGTTTGTGGAATATGGACTTTGATGGAGCTTTGGGAAAAGAAGGGGCTGGAATTGGAGTGTGGATTCAAAACCCTATAAATTAGTCACTAAAAATTTCTCCCAATGTTTTAATGTCCTCCTACAAGCTGGCCTTTGAGTGTTCGAACAATGAAGCTGAGTTTGATAGTCGGTCTGAAAATTCTCAAGAAGTTGGGTGCAAAGAAGATTTATGTATATGGCGACTCCGAGTTAGTAATAAATCAAGTCAAAAGGGAATACTAGGCCAAGCATCCAAGGATGCGAGATTACAAAAATGCAGTGCTAGACATCCTCAAGAAATTTCTGAGTACACTTTATCTTTGATTCCAAGAGACAACAATGTTATTGTTGATTCCCTTGCCACTTCAGCCAACATGTTCAAAATTCCATTCTATCCTAATAAGAAGTATGAGATAAATGTAACACATTGCCCTACTATCTGAGATAATTTTTATTATTGGAAATTATTTCAATATGATAAACATATTAGCAACTTCTTACAGACAAAAGAGGAGTTTTTCAATTCTCAAATGGACAACTAGTGCTATGAACATGACCAAGAAATCCATGCAATAGAGATGCAAGTGCTTCAACTAAAAGATAACTCCATTACAAGAGGTTTGGTACCTTTGGAAGATAATTTTAATCAAGATGATGTTGCACACAAACCAACCATGTTGCCGACAGAAGTGGGAGTGGAAGATCTTAATCTTGGCACTCTAGAAAAGCCAAAAATGGTAAAAATTTCAAAATATTTGAGTGCAGAAATGAAAGGTAAATATGCAGCTCTTATGTCTCAATTTTCTGATGTATTTTATTTGGAATATTATGATTTTAAATTCTATGATAAGAGCATAATTCAACATACCATTCCCTTGAAGCCAGACCAGAAACCTTTCCGCCAGAAGCTAAGAAGAGTGAATCCCAAGTTATTGCCTTCTATGCAAAAGGAGGTAAATAGATTATTCACTGCTGGTAGAATAGTTCCTCTTCACTTTTCAAATTGAATGTCTAATATAGTGCCAGTGAGGAATAATATAGGGGAGATTCGCTTGTGCATTGATTTCAGAAATCTAAACAAAGTGTCATTGAAAGAAAATTACCCACTACTGAAAATGGACCATATTCTGCAAAGGGTAGTTGGATCTTCTAGAGTTTCATTGTTAGACAGATACCCCGAATATAATCAAATTATTTTTCATCCAGATGATCAAGAAAATACAACCTTCAAAACTCCTTGGGGTACCTTCATGTATGCCAAAATGCCTTTCGGATTGAAGAATGTGAGGAATACTTTTCAGTGAGAAATGGAAATTTCTTTTGCCAATAAAAATGATGTATTTTTTGTAATTTATCTTGACGATATCATGATTTTTTCCAATATAGATGAGCAACATTTGTAACACTTGAAAATATTTTTTCAGAGATGTAGAAATTTTGGCATATTTCTGAACCCAAAGAAGAGTCTTTTTGCTATGGAAGAAGGTAAATTGTTGGTCGATATCATATAAAAAGATAAAAATAGGATAGATCCTTCGAGGATTGAAGAAATTCATACCTTGCACTATCATAGGAGCAAAAAGGAAATTCAGTCATTCAATGGAAAAATCAAATTTTTGAGGAGGTTTGTTCGTAATCTTGTTGTACACTTAAGGCATCTTACTGACATGCTGAAGAAAGATAGTGAAGTAAAGTGGTTTGAAGAGGCAAGGAAATCATTCAATCAAGTTAAGTTGGCTTTATCCCATGCTCCTATCCTCATTAGTCTGTATTATACAAATTTTATCATTTTTTCATTTGCCTCGAATCACAATCTTGGTGTTGTCCTCATGAAAAATAAAAATCAGAATACATAGCAGCCCATCCCCTTCTTCAATAGAACCATAAGAGACACAAACTTGAAGTACAACATCATTGAGAAATAGGACTTGGTGTTAGTCAAAGTATTGAAGGACTTTCGGGTCTATATTTTACATTCTCATATCATTGCATATGTTTCAAATGCTGCTGTCAAAGATGTGGTTACACAAAATGAACCTGAAGGGCAGCGAGGTAAATGGATCGCTACCATGTTAGAGTATGATTTGGAGATCAAGCCCACAAATTTTATCAAAGGACAGGGCCTGGCGAAGCTCATGGCGGATTCAAATCTTCATGCCTTGGACATCAATTTTATTGCTGCATTATTTGAAGAACAAGATGCTGAAACATTACCTGAGGTAGTTGAAATTTTCTCTCCATCACCTTGGTATGTTGATATAGTATTTGTTTTGCAACATTTGAATCCTCCTCCCGGCTTGCCAAGTAGCAAGGCTAGATATTTAAAGTTAAAATATCTTAAGTAATGCATTATTAATGGTGTCTTATATTGGAAAGATTCAGATGGAGTATTGCTGAATTGTTTGGTTGAAGGAGAAGTTGAAAAAATCATGACATATTTTCATAAAGGTGACTGTGGCGCTCATATTTATCTAAAGAATACAACTAATAAGATCTTGACGGCAGGCTTCTATTGGCAAAACTTATTTTATGATGTTTATAAAATAATCATGAGCTATCATGAATGTCAAATATTTCAGTGAAAGAGGAAGTTCTTGCGTTTACCTCTAAAACCAATTGAAGTGCAAGCACCATTCCAATAGTGGGGACTTGACTTCCTTGGTGAGATTCATCCTCCATCATCAGATCAACACAAATGGATACTCACTGCAAATATTATTCCAACAAATGGATTGAAACCATCCCCACTAGGCAAGCTACCGATACTATTATCATTGAGTTTCTTGAGAACAATATTCTGTATCGTTTTGGCTATCCACACAAGATTATCACTAAAAACATAACTACTTTCAAGTCCAAGAATATGATTGAATTTTATCAAAATTATCACATTAGCCTTGGTCATTCAACAACATACTATCCTCATGGAAACATGCTTATTGAATCGTCAAAAAAATCTTTGGTGAACATAATAAAAAATATGCTACAAGAAAAAAAGAGGAATTGGCACAAAAATCTCACCAATGCTCTATGGGCGGATAGAGTTAGCACGAAGAGATCAATCAGCATGTCACCTTTATAGCTCGTCTATGGTGTTGCACGATGTTCCCTTCTTCTCTAGTTGTACTGGTGACGAAAATTCTGCAAGAGACAGACTGTGAGCCTAATGACATTGAACGAAGAATCAAACAAATGATCCATCTACATTAGTCAAGAGATGAAGTCTTTATCCATACTTCAAAGCTTCATGAGAAAATAAAAATATTTATGATAAGAAGACCATAGCATATTATTTCACGCTCAGGGATTTTTTTCTTTGTTGCGATGCCCAGAATGTAGATAAGAGTAAGCATGGAAAGTTCAACAATCTATGGAAAGGACCTTACAAGATCACTGCATTCATAGGATTTTTTATTATTATTAGAGGATCCCTAAGGGAAATAAGTTTTGGGAGGACCAATCAATGGGAGGTTCCTCAAACACTATATAACTTGATCATTGAAGAAGAAGTTCACTATCATTGTACATATCATTTTAAATTTGATGTCCCAGCAAATAAGGAAGTTGTTGCAGAAGTTTGAAGCCCGAAGAGAAGGCCATGAGACTTCTACATAAAACTCATGTTTTATTTCAAAAAGTTAAAAAAGTTTCAGTTAGTTGTCAAGTTAGAGTCAAGTCAGTTTTTTCTAGTCAAAGTCATTTCCAGAATTAGTTCTTCATTTCCAGTTTGTTAAAGTTTTTCAGATTCCATTTTGACTCCATCACCCAATGGTAAGGCTACCTGATATACGGTGTTCTTGACACCTCTTGAAGGAGATTCCATCTCCAGCTGGAGCCAATGTTAGCCCAGTTATGTCAGTGATCAAATGACTCTTTCAGTTTTTTTCCCATTAAATCATAGGTCAAATTTTTTTACTTTTTCGAACATGTTCCCAGAAAATAATTTTGGTCACAAAAGAGGCCTAAATCATGTCTGCTAGCTCCTTAATTTCATTTATCATCACCATTGTCAATGTGATCACCATCATCAGTTTAAAGGTCACCATCTCCATCATCATCATCGAAGAATTTTAGGGTTAGGTCATTCCATCTCATATAGGTCAAGTCTAGGTTCAACCCTTTGGAAAAATATTCAAATTTTCACTGAACATAAGGCAGAAACCCTCCATTTCATTCATAAAACCCTGGTGAAGGAGAAATTATGTTTATGAATTTCAAATAAAGCCATATCTCTTGTTTCATATGGCTCAATTTTTAAAAAAGTTTCAAACATCTCATCTCTGTCTCACTGTTTCATGAAAAAATGAAGAATTTTGTCTCACTGTCTCATTTAAAAGATAAAAAAGTCATCATTGACTGTCAGAGCTCCAAGGAAGGTCATTTTGACCTACTTTCCTAGTCAAATGCAAAGAGAATCATTTCAAGCTTCAAAGACATCTTATCTAGTTTTGAAAAGAGTCATTATCACATGTGAAAGTTCAAAGGTGTGAAGAGATTTCAAAGTTTTAAAGAGAAGCAGTATCACTGTCCCAATGAAAAAGAAGAAAATTGTATCTTGAAGTCTCATCAAGGATCTATAAATTCACCTCAAATGTCAAAGAATAAAAATGTTGGTTTTTTCCTTTACACCTCACTTAAAGGAGCAACATGTCATTTTTCAAGTGTAAAAAAGGTTAAAAAGTCATTGTAAATGTCATAGGAAAAGGTAAAATGGTCATCAGCTTATAAAGGGAAAGGAAAATTCATTTTTATTTCGTTTTTACCATTTCATATGTGTGAGAGAAATGTTTATTTACTTCACTTACCCCTCTATACTCTTAAAATTCTCTTACAACCTTAAAAAAGACTTGTGTTACGCTCTTTTTCTGAAGAAAAGGCTTGTGTTATGCTCCCGAAATGAAGAGAACACCGGTGTTACGTTTCTGAGGTGAAGAAAAGACTAGTGTTATGCTCTTGTGGTGAAGAAAAGACCTGTGTTACGCTCCTATAGTGAAGAAAAGGCTGGTTCTTACGCTTCTGTGTAAATATAATACTTGTGTTACACTCATGTGGTGTAAAGAAACTAGTGTTACGCTCCTGTGCAATAGATAAGAACACGTTGTTACACTCCCATGGTGTACATTAGCCATGTTGTTACGCTTCTGTGAATAAAAACCACGTTTTTAGGCTTCTGTGTGTGACAGTCTTCGGCATTTTCAAGCCTGAAACCCTATAACCCTTCAATGTTTGAGCTCCATCCTTTGTTGTAGCCTCCATACAAGTGACAAACACCATGGAAAGTGACAAGAAGAGCTTTAAAGGAGGGCAACATCTTAGGCTTGAGCCATTCAGCATGCACGAGTTTAATGCTTCGCCATTGGCCAGAAGATGCTTTCAAAGAAATCAATGTTTAACATTTTGTGAAAGGCTTATGGAAGGACGATATCATCTTCACTTGTCCAGCCCTTTTGAAACCAGCTACAATATGGGAAAGGTCACTCTTGTAGGTATGTAGATAAGCCTATCATCTGACCTAATTGCTTCAGCTACAGGTATCCCGTCTCATGGAGAGTAGTGGTTCAAGGGTGTGGACCTAGACATTGAAATTACAAGCAGTTCCTAAAGCCTCATGCTAGGGATGATCCAAAATTTATTTTCCCTTCCAGAAATCTTAGAAAAAAGTATCATCCTCCGATGATTTTCATAATGAATTATTTCATATGTGAAGGAAGATTCTCCAGGTTATATAGGTATCACATCAGGCTTTTGATGCATTTTACCAGAGTCAAAACACTTTATTTTCATCATTATTTATACAGGATCTTGAATAATATGGTTGAGAAGGTTCAGAGCATAAGGGAAGATAATCATAATAGTCTCTTTCATCATGGCATAATCAAGCTCATTGTGTTGCATCACTTGTACTCCATAAATATGACTTGGGAAGACTTCTTGGAGAGATTGTTAGTAACATTTTCTGCCTTGCCTATTACATCATCACCACAACCAATGGATATTGGCTCTTCTATCATGCCTATTCATATTTTAGATGTCCCTATGATTGTGGGATTGTCTCACACATATGAGAGAGGTAAGAGACAAGTTTTTGTGCCGAAGTCTATCAGTATTTTTCTTACACTTGGCACCCATGATGAGAAATATTAGATAGAGGATCAGCCTCTCTTGCATCATCATGATGAGTCTGTGCCATTGGAGCCTGAGGTATAAAAGAATGAGGAGGTCATATCAACTAAATAAATCATCAAATTGAAAGATAAAGGGATAGTAGAATTGAAAGAGGCATTCTCCATTGCCCAATCCCAAATTACTTTCCTTGAGCGGGAAAATTTTCAATTGCAAGTGAATCAAATCCTACATAGAAATTACAAATCAAGCATGGAGGAAAATAGAGGAAAAGGAAAGAATATTTTTGTTTTTGACACATTGTAGAAGATAGAGGCTTAAACACATACAAAAATACCAAGAACAAGAGGCCTCAAAAGGTCACTGGAGCGAGAGAGACAACAAATTCATCAATATGAAGAGTTGACATTTGATGAGCTCATTGCCATGGATATCAATTATGATAGAGAGCTTTGGCTATCAATATTTAATGAGAATTTAGAGAATCTATTAAAGAAGGCTAAAAATGATAACAAGCTTCAAAGGCACATGACAAGTCATTATCATACCAGGGATACCATTTCTCAAATAACGTTGAAACAAGTGAAAAAGAAGCTTAAAGAGGCACAAATGAATCTAAAGGAGAAGGAAAGCTTGGATTTATTGGCTGAAGCTTCATTATATGTGTAGCTTATCTCTTACAGGTGTCAAAGAAATTTTTTTGAAAGATTTGGAGCAATTTTGGTATTTTACATGATTTTTGGCAAAATTTTGGAAATTTCTCATTGTAGAAGGGTAACAGACACTGATGAATTTTTATTTTGGAGGCATCCAAATGGTGATTTATTTACATGGATGGATGTATTTTGATGATTAAATCATAGATAAGTAGCCCTAATGACATGAAAAACTGCAATTTTGGAGAAAAAAGCTAAAAACCCACCTATTTTTCATGTTTCTGCCTCCTTTTTGGACCCTCTGTTACACTTTTGAGCAACTTTGGGAGAATGGATTTCTGAAGGCCTTCCCATGGTCCATTTTGAAAAATTCAAGATTTTATGGAAAATAGACACATAAGGCTAGTTGACCGTTTTTCAGAGCTAGATTTGGAATTCTCAAAGTGCCACAGTAGTGCCTCGAAAGTTCTATTACGCTTTTGCAAACTATTTTTAAAATCTGTAGTCATAATTGTCACAGATCAACATTGGATTCCCTCAGCACACTTGTCAAGCTCACAAATGGTAAAAAATTTGAGGTTATGAGTTTTCATTAGAGTTATTGGGTTATTTTTGGATTTTTATCATGAAGGAATTTGTTATCAATGTAAGGGAAAAACACTCCTAGTTTATAGCTAAAATTCAGGGAATGGTTTCTAACCTCCCTAGAAACTAGGAAATGACTCATCTTTCGCATTTATGATCCATTTTGGATGGGATTTCGACTTGATGAGGTGTCGTAGTCTATATTTTTTATAAGTAGACTCAAATTTGTCTTTTTATGGGTTGGATAGTCTCATATTGTAGTGGAGCTCTTGTAATCAGTTTGTGGAATGAAATCATAGACAAATTTGCAAGAATAGTGTTGAGATACTTGTGGTATGATTTGGAGCATCTGTGTTTCTCATGTATGTTTATCATTTTATGCTTAATACCATGTATTATTCTTCATATAAATTTCTCTTGTAAGTTTTAGAGTAGAATTAATGTTTATGCATGGTCTGTTTTAAACAAGATTCACCATATTATATTTATTTTCTTCTAAACTGAATGAATTCACCTTAGTTATCATTCAAACTCTCCTCCATTTTCATCCTATAATCAATGACCGATTAATATTATTTCAAACTACCTATCTTGCCTCACACATTCTCTGCAGGTTCACCTTGAATTTCAAACCTAAAAGCCTTATATACAGTCCATTCACTGATTTTTCTATCCAACATTAAAAAAATCAAACAAATTCTACTTATTAAGTTTATATACCTAGCCTAAAATCATCAGATAATCATCCATTAATTTTAATTCTTAAAGTGAGTAAGAGAGAGACCTCTCTGGTTTGGGTAAGGCTAGCTACCTGACCTAAATTTTGGTCTGTGTTGCCTTTCTCGAATCCTACTATCAGCCTTGGGAAGTTGGGGAGAGTGATAACACTTGGAATTGGAATTGTTCCCATTCTCAAGGTGTTCAGATGGATTATGAATTGAATTTTGGTTCTTCTTCCATGGATATCCCTTGTTCTCACTACTTGAATACCCACAAATATCTCCATCAAGTTGACTATCAAGGTTGGGTAAGTCATCTGTAGATATGCGACAAGGGTCCAATTAGTTTAATATACTTTCAAAACTATTATTTTTTCTAGTGTCCAATCTCTAGGTAGTCAGTCTAGACTGTCTTGGTGATGCCAATCTAGCTTGCTCAAGTTGCATAGTATAATAACTAAAAATTAGTTTTGTTGGAATATGAAGATGTAACACTCAAAGCTGCGACCAGGAACAAATTTTCAATAAATTTTACTCTTTTTTCTTTTTCAAATAATCAATTCATGGATTGTTAAAATTTCAATCCATCTTTGAGATATTTTCAAAAATTTATGTAGTTGTATATTCATAGAGACTTTGTTGTTGAAGCAATATTTTTATTTGTTATTTTATTCACTTAATTAATTTTATAAAATTTAAACATAATATTACAATTAAGGAAATAATTTGGACTATAATTATTTATTTAAATTTTAACTTTAATGTGTTAATACTATAACATATATGTTTAAGATACATTTTTGTTTTATCACATAGTGATCTGAATATGGAAGAACTAGTTTTGTTGTGCTAGCTTCCTCGTCAGTTAAAGTAAATGTGTTTAGGATCGTCTCAAATTAGCAAGTTAAGAGAGGGTTTATGTGTCAATTTTTGTGTGTCTTTTATGAGAAATTAAATAAGTAAAAAATGTACAACAAGTAAATTGTAGAGAAAAAATGCATAGAAAATACATTACTCAATAACTGATAACGAAGTTCACCCCTCTTGGGCTACATCTCCATGGACCTGCTTCAATGGATTGGCCCTCTTTGGATTAATGGTCAATTATCTGATTACATGCACCTATAGTGCTCCAATGGCTCTGCAACCTACTCCATTGGATTCATAAGATCCAAAAACCCCTAGGTAGCCTCTTCTAGCTTTGCAAATGGTCTTCAGGTGATCTATACATGGCCTCCTCTCTTGGTGGCCCTCAACTTCTTTAATATTCAAAGTGAAAACAAAACACTTACACAAGTGCTCATCTATCTTTGAAACCTACACCATCATGCTTAGAGCATCCAAATCATCTAGGATTGACTCTTTCTGAGCCTAATTTGGTCGAATAATGCTCTAGTTATGGTTTCCTCAATTTTGGCCGAGGAAACCCCTCCAAATATGGAGAAACTCTAGCTAACTCCACCACATTTGGGAGTTCCGCTGAAAATGGAAGACTTTGCCAATTAGTGCTAATCCACACTTAAGTTAAACTGGAGATTAGTTAACGGTTAAGCGGAATGTTAGGCATGTTACATGGAATTAACAAAAATCCGTATTAGAAATCGGATTATGCGCTAATGCATGATTTATGAGTTAACTAAATATGTTTAATGGTAATCCTCCTCCATTTTGCTTTGGAGCGCTCCACCTAGTCACGACCATGGTCTTGTGCGATTGAGGGTTGGCCCTCTTAACCCCTGCCATTACATTGTCTCAAACTTAAATATAAGTTGTAGCGCATAGATATTAAGACCCATGGCGTAGTATAGTTGGTAAGGCTATGCGTTGGTGTGGCGGAGGTCGCGGGGTCGAGCCTGACCTCTGCCAAACAACCATATAGCTTTTTTTCCCATACAAAATATGAATTTTGACCAAGACTTAACCAAACTTCAGCCTTTGGGAGGGGCACTTGGGGACCTTCGGGCTAGCCACGTGTCCTCATCCCATTGGTTCACCAACTAGAAACTGCCATGTGCCCAGAAATTTGGGCCACTCACAAATCGACACTTGTCAGCATGCTATTGGCTGGTGGAAAACCATAAATTTGACCCCTTTGACCCTTTTTTTTGAAAATTCACCTATTTGGTCAAGCAGATAATAAGCTCTAACTTTCACATACAGAGTGGGGGGGACCTATTGATCTTTGGTTTGGAGAAATTGTGAGCACTTTGAAGTTTTAGCAAATTTTTGTCCCCAATCTAGATTTTGATCACTCCTTCCCACTGACAAGGCTTTTGGTCCCACGAAAGTTGGTTATGTGATGAGAGCTGAATACTTTTCTCTTTCCCAAGTTCTATCAACTTGATTATACTTGGAAAAATATCCATGACAACCACTTGGGTTCACTAACATGCCTTGCCTTGAAAATGGCTTGGCAGTTCAACCATGTTGGAATGGGGTCTCCTAACAGGTTGCGAAACTGGTCCATTTTTTATATTTTTGGTTATATTTAGCATAGCGGAGGGGTTTTGGGGCGGGTCAAAGCCTCGAATGCATTGTAATGGGTCAAAGGGTAAACTAGGGGTCTGAAAACCATGGGTTGCGGACCATAGGAAATTCAAAGCTATATTGTTATAAATAGAGATGCATTTTTTATTGTAAGGAATAGGAAATGATGAGCTATTGATGCGATTTGTTGTTTAAGCTATCTATTTGGGTTTTGGGGAATGGACTCCTGCTGGCTGTGTGCGTGGAGACCCTAGTACAGCTGTGTGTGTAGGTTAGGAAGGGAATTGGAATTGTAAGGAACAATTGTTGAATGAATGCGGAAGATTGTTAGAGATTGAATTTTTGAGTACTGTTATATGAATTACTGGTAATTGCTGTATTGTGCGTTTTCTATCCTTAAGCTATGAAAGATCTGTGTACCGTGTTCTTGAAACTAGATCTGTTATGTTCTGTTTATGTACTGTTGTGTTGATGATATAACAAGCGTATAACTATAGATCTAGTGCACGTTGATGCGAATAGAGACTTAATTAACTCTGCATAGAATAAGGTAATCGGGGATTACATGATCTAGCTCTTCTTGGTTTGCTTTACCCATCCTTTCTCAGGGTGCAGAAACCTGGTTCCAACACCCACCCATACTACTTCGGGTGAGACTTTGACCTGTGAAAGAAGGTCACTGCCGAAAGGGCCAGTAGTATAGGGGTTTGTTGGAAAACCTTGCTTACCGAACTTGGGTCAGGACCCCTCGAGCCAAAAAATGGTTCCATTGGCGGGACTGGAAGAAGTCTGAGGAAGTGATATGGTAATGACAAACAAATACTAGAGATCTGATGTGAATGTGAATGAGCGCTACTCTGGAGGAGAATATAACACGGAGCGGTAGGTATTATCAATCCGATCCAGAAAAGAATCACTCTGTATGTAGCCCGCCAAGGGAAGCGACAATGCAAGGGTCGTCAGGATCGCAGGAGGGCAAGCCCTCAACATAAGCCTTGTTAGAAGGAGACATGGAAGTACACTTGAAGTTACCTACCTTTAAGGGTGTGGCCGATGAAGATATGGATCGTTTTTGGTTTGTGGTCGACTCGGTATGGATGGCACAAGGGGTGGTAAGTGATACTGTGAAAAAAACACAGTTGTCCTTGGCCTTTGAAGATAGAGCACTGGATTTTTATATGCGGTACATATCTTAAAATGGAAGCGCATCCCTTCAAAATATTAAGGATGCCTTAAAACAACAGTTCTGGAAGCCAAAGTCATACTCTCAGTTGGTAGCTGAAGTAAAAGATTTCAAGCAAGATACGTCTGAATGGTGTGGGAGGCCGGTCAGTGATTGAAGAAAGAAATTAGGGAAGGGGGATTCAAGTATGAAAACACACGGAATGGTTCATCGCCATGTTGCTACCTCACTTACGTGTACCAATGGGCCAACAAACCTTCGAGTCATAGGAAAAAGCCCTGGAAACTGCTATGAAGCTCGAAGCCACACCCAAGGACGACACGTTGGGGGGAGTATAGTAGATTCAAGAGCAGCTTGGAGCCATGCACATGGAAATACAGAGCTTGTGGATGGAACGGGAAAAAGGAGTTAGTATAGACCTCTGGTGTATATGATGTCGGGTGTCTGGTCATACTAAGGACCAGTGTCCCCTATTGGCAGATTAGCTACAGGCAGGGGGACCTAGTCCGCTGTGCCCCGGATTCAGCGGACTTGCAATCTGGTGCGATGACTACCGGGTAGCAAGACTACATGATACGGTTCAGTGCCCCCGGTTAAGTATGGGTGATCTAACACAGCAATGGTATAGGTTTTGCCGATAAGTAGGGCACGATGAGCAGAATTGTCGTACATATGAGCTATTGGTAGATCGGGGAAACCTCTATAGGGTACAGTCAGATCCCGCATCACTGAGATCTCCAACGATTTTTAGTGGCTCCCCCAAAAGGGGTAGGGGAGGTTGAGGAGGGAGCGCAAGATGGGGTTGGGGGCAGATGATCTGCTATAATTGCGGAGAAATAGGGCACTTCACAGGGGACTGTCCAAATCCCACCAGGCAATCCTGCAAATATTGCCAAAAGCTGGACCATGAGATTGAATATTGCCCAATTTTAATAGCCAAGATGTAGGACAAGCAACCCAACCCTACGCAGAATGTGCAAAGGGTTAAAACTGAGATACGCAGCAGGCTGGTCACCCCAGGAGAAAAAGAGGAGCTTTCCTCTTGGGAAGGAGTAACCTTCAAAGAACAAACACCACTAACAGTCCCCACGCAGCTGCCAACGCAACCTTAGATAAAGGAAGGAATTGAGCCCCTTCTAATGGCATGCTTGAAACTGCTACATAACCCACCGGGTGTAGAAACTCTTCAAGTATTACTGCATAGCTGCGCAGTCCGACCCAAAAAAATCCCTGAGACCTGAGGTGTCAACCAACTATATGGCTACAAGAAATGCACCAGGTGAGAAATGCGGCTAACTACGCAGATTGGTGACTACGAGATGGACCAAGTTATTCTCGATTTAGGGTCAGATGCGAACGTACTACCAAATCAGACATGGAAAAAAATGGGTGAACCTAAGTTGGAATGGTCCACTATCTAGCTGTGCATGGTGAATCAACAGAAGATCATACCGCTAGGACGGTTGCCAAGAATCCTGGTAGATATCACGGGAGTAAAAGTCCTAGCTGACTTTGAGGTCATTGAAATCATGGACGATGCGGATTCGTACCCTGCACTACTTGGGCTAGACTGGGCTATAGACATGGGGGGTGTCATCAATCTCAAAAAGCACAGCATGGTGTTCGAAAACAATGGTACACGCGTAATAGTACCACTAGATCAAGAAGAAGGTGCACGGTATACAGAACCAGCCTACGAACGAGAGGAACTAGACCATATTTACAGATTGTCTGCACAGGATGGAGACAAGAGTAAAACCACAACAGACGAGATATTCTAGGGGGACAGTGAATGCTATTCTGATGCTGATGAGGAACTAGAAAGTTGGTAGAACTGGTTACACGAAGTGTCGGCACTACGCTACCCCCGGGTCACAAGAACCCTCTACTGCATTTCCTCAGAGGTAAGAGATCTACCCCACTTTGATGAGGGCGGGAATGTCCAGGAATTCCTAAGGACATTAGAAGCCAGGGTTCCAAGAGAAAAACAGCTCTGGGCCCTTAATCTGGCCATGCACGGGACACCTGCGCGTTGGTGGGACACCCACAAGGAAGTGTTCCCAGATTAGGAAACGTGTCGGGAAATGATGCTTCTACGGTTCGCCCCTCCAGTTGACATACGCACCAGGGTGTTCCTCGGACTCGGGGATCCCCACGCACATCTGTGTGTTTGGATGACCAAGTGGTCCGACCAAACTACAGAAGAATGGGTCCATCTGTTTGTTCATGCCTTGGGTCCTATCTCGGTTGCTTGGTACTTAGACGTGGAATTGCACCAGTGCACCCGCCATTGGGAGATACTAAAGGAGGACTTTGTTGGGACATTCAGATTGATTGGAGGAACAGAGACACTCGACGAAGCTCTGCAGGACATTGATGTGTTTGTCTTTAAGAGTACTCCCCATTGTGCTTCCCCTACGGTCCCGACATGGGACGTGCAGATACACGACATAGCCAATTTTCAGAGCTTGGCAATATATGAGGATGAGGATAATCCTCGAAACATTTTCGTCCCGGAATCTGAAGGAGAACGCGCCGTTATGGGGCCATCACTACAGAATCTTGACGTAGCACAGCTGCTTAAGCTGCGTGACGTGAATATTGGGACAGAGGAACAACCTAAGCTGGCTAATATTGGGGACTATTGGGATGAGGGAACTGTAGGAAAAATCGCATAATTACTCACAGAATATCAGGACCTATTTCCAATGAAGTTATATGAGCTTAAGGGCATCACCGGGGACCTCAATATTATGCATATCACTCTGAAACCTGAGGCGTGCCCCGTCAAGCAGCGACCATACCGACTGAATCCAAAATATAAGAAAAAGGTCAAGGAAGAGCTAGATAAAATGCTTGCCGCCGGTATCATTGAGCCAGTTGAGCAATCAGACTGGGTAAGTCCAATGGTCATCCAAGAAAATAATACCAAGGAAGAAATACGCATCTGTATGGATCTGCACAAGTTAAATGATGCCTGCATCCATGATGCATTTCCTACACCCTTCTCCGACGAAATCCTTGATAGTGTGGGCGGGCAGGAGGCCTATTCCTTCACCGATGGGTTCTCAGGGTACCATCAGATTCGGATTGCACCTGAAGATCGCAGTAAGACTACTTTCATGACAGAAAGGGGGTCTTTCCAGTATATGGTCATGCCCTTTGGTCTAAAAAATGCACCCACTATTTTTTCAAGAGTCGTAGTTGCTGTATTCAAGGAATTTATTCATAAGTTGCATGAGGTTTATTTCAATGATTGGACGGTTATTGGCTTAGTCAAGGAACATGTCTCTAACCTACGACTAATGTTGGATGCATGCCGGAAGCACCAAATCTCCTTGAATATTAAGAAGTGCATTTTTTGTGTGCCATTTGGTATCCTGCTTGGACACATAGTCAGTCGGCAGGGATTGATGGTTGATCCTATGAAGGTAGCTGTCATTATAAACCTGGCAGTCCCCAAAACAGAGAAACAACTGCTTTTTATTCTTGGACACACTGGTTATTACAGGAAATTCATTCAGGGGTATGCCCTGATTACAGTGCCTATGGAAAATCTATTAAAAAAAGATGTTTCTTTCTTTTGGGATGATGAATGTCGGAAGAGATTTGAACTACTCAAAGAGAAAATTATCTCTTCCCCCATACTAATATTTCCTGATTGGTTAGGAATTTCATGTACACGTGGATGTGTCGGGTATCGCCTTGGGAGCTGTTCTCACTCAACCTGGAGAAGGAGATATTGACCACCCTATTGCCTCTGTGATTCGAAAAATTTCAAGTGTAGAACAGAACTACTCCACCAATGAGCGCAAAGGATTGGCTATGGTCTACGCGCTATAGAAATATCGGCACTATCTAATAGGAGGAAATTTTAAAATGTTCACTGATAATTTGGCTTTAAAATACCTGGTCAACAAGCCTGTGTTGGGTGGGAAGATTTGCCATTGACTGTTGCTATTTCAGGAGTATGATTTTGAGATCATCTTCAAGCCCGGAAGGTTGAATGCTGGCCTAGACCATCTGTCTCGCATCGAAACATGAGAAGAGCCTACTAGTTTGGACGAAGGATTACCGGATGCGCAGCTGTTTAACATTAAGGTGGTTGACACACACTTTGCTGATATCATTGAATTCCTCACTACAGGCATGGCCCCAACTGGGTATTCAATACAGCAAAAGAAGGAATTGGTTACTGAGGCCATAGAATTTACTATCCTCACCGGTTAGTTATACAAGCTAGGTGCCGACAAAATACTACGCAGATATGTCCTCGAACATGAACGGCCTGTCATGTTAGCAGAATCACATGAAGGTGTCGCAGGAGGCCACTACGCAGGATGTGCAACTGCACAAAATATTTTGAGGGCTGGGTTATGGTGGCCTACGTTACATCAAGATTCATACA